>CM060964.1:387084400-387191900 GCA_030765045.1 Tenodera sinensis
TCCACTACTACTACCACTACCACTACCACTACCACTTCCACTACTACTACCACTTCCACTACTACTACCACTTCCACTACCACTACTACTTCCACTACCACTTCCAGTACCACTTCCACTACTACCACCACTTCCACTACTACTACCACTTCCACTACTACTACCACTTCCACTACCACTACTACTACCACTTCCAGTACCACTACCACTTCCACTACTACTACCACTTCCACTACTACTACCACTTCCACTACTACTACCACTTCCAGTACCACTACCACTTCCACTACTACTACCACTTCCACTACTACTACCACTTCCAGTACCACTACCACTTCCACTACTACTACCACTTCCAGTACCACTACCACTTCCACTACTACTACCACTTCCACTACCACTTCCACTACTACTACCACTACCACTACCACTTCCACTACTACTACCACTTCCAGTACCACTTCCACTACTACTACCACTTCCAGTACCACTACCACTTCCAGTACCACTACCACTTCCACTACCACTACCACTACCACTACCACTACCACTTCCACTACCACTTCCACTACCACTACTACGTCCACTACCACTTCCAGTACCACTTCCACTACCACTATCACTTCCACTACCACTGCCACTTCCAGTACCACTACCACTTCCACTACTACTACCACTACCACTACCACTTCCACTACTACTACCACTTCCAGTACCACTTCCGCTACTACTACCACTTCCACTATCACTTCCACTACCACTTCCACTACCACTTCCACTACCACTTCCACTACCACTATCACTTCCACTACCACTTCCACTACCACTACCACTTCCACTACCACTTCCACTACCACTTCCACTACTACTACCACTTCCACTACCACTACCACTACTACTTCCACTACCACTTCCACTACCACTACCACTTCCAGTACCACTACCACTTCCACTACTACTACCACTACCACTACCACTTCCACTACACTACCACTTCCACTACCACTTCCACTACTACTACCACTACCACTACCACTACCACTACCACTTCCACTACCACTACCACTTCCACTACTACTACCACTACCACTACCACTACCACTACCACTTCCACTACCACTACCACTTCCACTACTAGTACCACTACCACTACCACTACCACTACCACTTCCACTAACGCCAGAGGCCGTGTATTGGCTGAATGGCTTGCCGAAGAGGATTTAGTTGTGCACAATCGAGGAACAACTCCCACCTTTATCCGACGTGACAGTGCGACCTTTATAGACCTTACTTTCAGCACCCTCTCGCAAAAGATTCTACACTGGGAAGTTCTGGAAATGGAGACTCTAAGCTACCATCAATACATCATGTTCGATGTTACCGTAGCTAGTCCTCCTCTTTCGAGAAACTCCACGCATATCGGATGGCGGATTTCGCCGCATAAGATTGTCACACTGGTTGAAGAAGTCGGCCGCCTACTAATTCCTTATGAAACAGGAACTCTTACAGCTCAGCAGTTCTCCCGGATTGTACAACAAGCCTGTGACATCACGTCTCCCCGAAAGTCGACCAGGCCATTTCGCAAGCCTGCATATTGGTGGTCAAACGATATTGCTGATAAACGTCGACAAACTCTGCAGATGAGAAGAGCGATGGTTAGAGCGAATAGGAGAGGTGATGAAGACCGCAAACATCTATGCTTGGAGCAGTACCGTGCCAGCCGGACACTTCTCAAGGAGGCCATAAAGGAAGCCAAACGCAATGCTTGGCAGGTCATAATTAATGAAATCGACAATGACCTATGGGGTTCCGGCTATAAGTTTGCTACCAAGAGACTCCGAGCATCGTCACGGACACAATTGACCGATGACCGTCAACTAGAGATAGCCAGAACTGTCTTCCCTACACTTGCTTTTATCTCCTGGGCAAAATACCCTGTGACCCCAGATGAGATATCCCTGTTCACCATCACGGAATTGACAGAAGCTTTGGCCAAAATTAGAGATAATAGAGCACCAGGACCGGACGGTCTGATTCCTTCAGTAATGAAGGCGATCATTAGGAAACATCCTAATCGATATTTGGAAGTGATTAACAACCTCCTAAAGACTGGCACTTTCCCGTCTGAATGGAAGATGGCGCGCCTTTTATTGCTGGAGAAACCCCATCCTGAGCATGAACCTCCTAAATATCGGCCGATCTGTTTGCTCAAAGTTATAGGTAAAGTATTTGAACGACTTTTGCTGGGTCGACTGGTCCCTGAAATTGAGCGAACAGGTGGATTTGCTGGTGCACAACACGGCTTTCGAGCAGGACGTTCCCCTCTCTCCGCCCTGGACACAGTCAAGAAACTTGTGGAGCAAGTCCATTCTCAGCCCCGCTACCAAAGGTCAAAATGTGCTCTAATCACTCTGGACGTCCGAAATGCCTTCAACTCTGCACCGTGGGGAGGTATTTTATCGGAGCTTAGTTCTAGGCAAATAGCTCCATACTTGTACAACCTATTGGCAAACTACCTAGATGATCGGCTTCTACTAGTGGGCAATTATAGCACGATGTATATGACATGTGGTGTCCTTCAGGGCTCGGTCTTAAGCCCTACCTTGTGGAACGTTTACTTTGATGGAATCCTGCGATTACCCATGCCCCCAGAGATAACTCTTGCAGCATATGCTGACGACCTCGCATTGACCGTTATAGCTAAAGATGGGGCCTCATTGGAACTAGCTGCTAATGACGCTCTAGCTACTCTAGATCGTTCCCTGATCTCCAAGAAATTGGAATTGGCGCCAAATAAGACTGAAGCAGTAATTCTGGTAGGTGGTTGCAAGCTTCAAACAATCCACCTTCAGCTTGGCACTTTGGAGATCCAGAGTCAAAATTCCCTGAAATGTTTAGGAATTCAACTAGACCGCAACATGTATATGGGTATTCACGTGCGCTCCACCGTCACAAAGGCAAACAAGGCTGTAGCTCATATGAGGAGAATTATGCCAAATATTGGAGGCCCTAAAGAAAGCAGTTGTAGACTGCTCTTCTCTGTTGTTACATCCATCTTGCTTTATGGAGTGGGGATCTGGCGCAAGGAACTGGAGTGACAGATTTACACCACACGGCTCCTCAGCGTGCAACGAAAGGTTGCAATTAGAATAACAAGCGCATACCGTACCACCTCTACTAAAGCATTATTGGTCCTGGCCAGAACGCCTCCAATAACTTTGTTGGCTACAGAGCGACTCCTAAGAGAGCAGAACGACATCAGAAGAGATGAGGCCAGACAGCAATTATTAGATCAATGGCAGGAAGCATGGGACTCGGATGACGGAACTGCCCACTGGACTAAGCGCTTAATCCCAGACATCAAACCTTGGTATTTAGGTCGGAGAGGATGCGTGAATTTTTACTTGACACACTTCCTTACAGGTCATGGATGCTTCCAAGCCTATCTATATCGTTTAGGGATAAGTGCCACCGAAGAATGTATTTACTGTGGCAAAGTTGACACAGTGGAACACACATTCTTTGATTGTGTCAGATGGCAACATTTACGTATACCAGCAGAGTTCAAGCTGGGAACGTTTACGCCTTCTCAAGTAGTTACTCACATGTTAGCATCTAATGAGAACTGGAAGGTGGTTAGCAAATTGGCCCGAGAGATTTTATCCCGCAAGCGCCGGGAAATGAGTGATATTTAAAACCTACTTAGACCACTGAGACTATGGCTACCATCTTGAATCTCCTCTTCTTGAAGTAATGCCGCCTGTGCAGTTGCAAGAAGAAGTACTCAATTTGATTCACACAGGGGTTGTTTTAGTTGGTTAGAGTCCAACTCGTTAGAATAACGTCCATGAGGGATTTTTCCCCTAGGAAAAAAAAACCACTACTACTACCACTACACTACCACTTCTACTACCACTGCTACTACCACTACCAGTATCACTAGACTACCACTACCACTACCACTACGGCTACCAGTACCACTACACTACCACTACCACTACCACTACCACTACCACTACGGCTACCAGTACCACTACACTACCACTACCACTACCACTACCACTACCACTACCACTACCACTACCACTACCACTACCACTACCACTACCACTACCACTACCACTACCACTACCACTACCACTACCACTACCACTACCACTACCACTACCACTACCACTACCACTACCACTACCACTACCGCTACCACTACCACTACCACTACCACTACCACTACCACTACCACTACCACTACCACTACCACTACTACTACCACTACTGCCACCACTACCACTACCACTACCACTACTACTACCACTACCACTACGGCTACCAGTACCACTACTACCACCACTACATGGAGATTTTAAAATGCCTTCATTTGTCAGAAATTGGTCTAAGGATTTTGATGAAAATACCACATGTTTTAACATTTTTCATAACAAATGAAATGTAGGAGTATATCTTGAATTTTCGGGAAACAGCCTCTGAAGTGCTCTCCGTTCCAAATGAGTTTTGCATAACTGGGAAAACGTAAGAGATAGACGAACTTCTGCTGCACAAAGGTGTAGATCTCATTAAAGCACATCATTTATGTCAAATACATTTTTGTGAACTTCAGCATCCGAGATGCTCCTATTGCTTGAATGTTTACACTTTTCTCAAATGAGAAGTCATTTATTTCTTGCTCCTGATCATTCAAAGGGACACATACCATCCTCCGTGGTTTAACATGCTAGCCTCTGATTCTTGGGATCATGGGTTCAAATCCTGCAGCAGGCGATACAATTTTTCTGGCGTGAAAATCCCTGTCACATCTTCCTTTGAGAGGGAAGTAAAGCCAGTGGTCCCATGTCATAGGTTTAAAGCAGCCTGACAAAGAGGCCTCTGAGCGAACTGAAGGGGTCTTTCACACCCAATAAGGATTAGGACGCTGAGACCCATATCAGTTAAAGAGCATTCATAAATAGAAGCTCAATTTGCTTTATTTTAAACTTTATGAAATGCCTATTGTGCCCAGCCCTATTATTAATAAATTTCACGGTATCTGTTTGAATGTTTTAATAATTTACAAGACATTTTTAAGTGCTAAGCCAGCGTTCTTTTATTTATCGTAGTCATGCAAACAGTATACCTACAGTTTCAAAGGCAGCATTACTAGATAACCCAGTTTATAAAAATGTGGCATTCTTCTGTAAGGTTCTTGTACTTAGATACATTTATCATCATCAATATAAACTATAGCGCATCTCACCCTCAGAAGACAGTACAGTGCAACGTTGCAACATGTACTATATGCACATATGTATACCTCGAAGCTCCTTGCTCAGTTGCGACAACTTAACCTCAATAGCAGTATTGTTTATTCTCTCCCTCTGACGCACGTTTTACATCCTGCTTCAAATCTCAGGACGCGAAGTCGCATCAGCAATATGTGATACGAGTATTAACGCATCAAACAGAGCAATTATGATTATACTTTCAATAAGTGAACCTGTTAAATCTGTATACCTAAAACCACACGATATAATATTGTAGCGAAACTGCCTTGTAGACAGTAATTTGAACTGCTGGTGTTTACATCGCACCAAGAGGCTCCTCACTCCACATCGCGATTGCACGTTCAAAGACAAAGACATTCCTCTGGGTCAATGACAGTACTAAGTCATCTTATGAATTATGCATATCCAAATAGTGAAATATGTGTAGTGTTATTTAAGGCTATCTACGTTATATCTACGTTAAGTTTCAGCTATATTTCATATATCTCCTTGGTATTTTTAGTACTTCTAAATGCAATTTTACAGACATAAAAATCTATTATCAAACACATATGGAGAAACAAAACGAGAAAAAGCCTTAATAAATTATGCTGATTTCCTTTAAACTTCCTTGTCCTCCAATAGTGGCGCGATTCCTTCCATTTCATTTGCCATTGAGCTTGATGGACCGGGTTCTTGTCAATTAAAATCAGACGATGGTGACTCTGAAGAAGCAGTTCTTATTGACGATGATACATTAATCAGAAAGGCGTCTATGTCGTCTTGGATCTCGTCGACTATTCACAAATCACTTTCAGCCTTCTTAATTTTGTCCACATAGTTCACCCAATTCTGTACTGGAACATGTTTTCAACCGTCTCACTTCTGGTTGTTTAAATGAGCTATTGTTCATTTTAATGCAGTTTTTCACTTGTGACCATGCCATTTCGATGGGATTCAGTTCACAATGGTATGGAGGCAAACGAACAACTTATCGCAATGCATTTATCGTATCACCAATTATATCATTTTTCCTCCATGAATTAACAGGCAAAAGCTCACTTTTCTACTGTGATATGTTGCATTATCGATTACGATAATGGCTCCCTCGAGGCTATTCGGGAGCAACTGTTCAGCGAACCACTTTTCATAGATTTTACCCGTCATTTCGTCATGTGCGTCGGCCGTAATATTTTTTGGACTAAAATGTCAGTCCAGCGTTTCTTACGAACCCCTGTTCATTTCCGGCATGGACCAAAGCAAACCTTTCTCCTCGCGGGACCCCGATATGGTGGGAGTCCTGTATTTAGTCCTTCAATTGCTGCTTGATGGGCATTTTTAACTTTGGTATCGCTCTACGCCTTTGTCACTGTATGGCCTAAATTTACAAATGACTCGTCTGTATAAACAATTGATTTCCCCTGGTCCCTAAACCGTTTTATGTCTTTTAGATATTTATGTCGCCATCTGATGGTATCGTCTCTTTCTATTAATATGCACTTGTTACCCCTTCTTTCATATTCGAACCCCAAATCATGTAAGAACCGACTAAGAGTGGCCCTTAAGAAATTTGGTAGGGTTTCATCACTGTTGACCCGTGACAAAATATATTCAGCGTGGGTTGAATATTTGCAAACTGTAAAGAATGAACAATTCGCCGCACTCCACTTTGCACTATTCCATCATATTGCGTTAAACTAGCGTCTTTTTTTGTTTTCCCGCCCTTTTTGCTTTCTTTTTCGATAACGTTCTTAGAAGTCCTTTATTACTTTTTAATCCTATACACTACTGCTTCTGAACACCCGATAGCCTTAGCACCCGATAGTACTCATTTTACTTGAAAAATAATCTTCCCCCTCCATAACTACAAACATTTACGGAAAATAGTAAATAAATAACGCAATAACAGCGCACAGATTCCACACAGTTACACACACCACTTCTTTCGAACTAATGTTAGTGCTGCTCCTTATACTGTCTTCTGTGTCACACCTGGTGCGTTTTAGCAGAATAGATGAATACCTTTTGTCTGCCTTACACGATGAAAGAAAGAGGTTACGGCCTTTTGGTTTATTTTAAAAACTTTCTCCAACCCTCAACATTTGTTCTCGCTTGGTCCCTGATGTAAACTCAATAACAAAAATGTTTCCCACTGTGTAACTTTTGTAGTCCACAGATATAAAATTCTCCGAAAACATTTAATTTAAAAAATTGTAATACTTCACTGAGTAAACACAGGGAGTTTAAAGTAGGCAGGTGGCGGCACTAAGTTTACTCCAGCTAAGAAAAAATATAGAAATATTCTAGCAATTTGTTAGTGCGTGATGAGTATAGAAACAGCAAATATCGGACTTCTATTGAAAAAAGAAAAAAAAAGTTTTCTGAAGAAATATGGGCCTATAGAGATGTATAACGATTCTAAAAAGGATATAACCTGATAGAGATAAAAATTCCGCGTAGGATAATGTGTTCAAACCTGAAATTTATAACAACTGAATATTTACACCATGCTATTAGGAACCTGGCAACAGCGCGAGAGTAGAAAAGGACGAGGCTAATGGCAACTTGTATGCGCTAGATAGAGACAGATATGTCCCATTTAACTCCGCACTGTCATCTAAGAGTGAGATAAGGTATAGACAAAACAGAATCTTACGTGCGCACTCATGTGACTTTCGCTACCCACTCTAGTGGAAAATATTCTTACAAACGGTTATTCATATATCTACCACATTTCATCACATAATCACATTTGTTTGCTTTTTTACTTTCTCTACTATGTATAGGAAACAGAGAAAGTATTTCACCCAAACAGTGTCGGGATTTCACTGGCATTATGTTTTGAGGCCCTCTGAAAAAAAAAAACAGTTTTAGAAATAGGCGCGTCTGTGTGTCTGTGGACAGAACAGCTCAAAACCGAAAAGTCGGTTAAAAACCAAAGCTGGTATTTAAGTTTATCTTTTAAGGATGCGACACGAACATTTTGAAGAAAATTGCTCCACCCTAAACTACCATTTCCACGGAAAAATTTTCAAAACTTTTGATTTTCTAGAAAATGGCTCTAACGATTCTGATTAATATGCCATATGTTTGAGATATTTTTATGACAAATGAAATGTATATCTTGACTTTTCCAGCTATAGCCCATGACGTCCCATTTACTCTGGATGACTTTTGCATAACTGGTAAACTGTAAGAGATAGACCAAATCTTACTATACAAAAAATGTAGATCCTGCTAAAACGCACAGCTTATGTCCCAATAAATTTTTTGTAGGGCGGACCATTTCAGAGATATTCCTTGTTATTTGTATCAGTTTTGGAGAGCTTATACTTTTGTCAAATGGAACATTGCTATTCAGTTTTTATGTGTTAACCATGCAAAGAGAACAGAATTTCAAGGTTTAAAACATTTGACTATCGCTCAAAGCCTACTGCATTTCCATATTCCCCTTATACCTAGAAGGAAATAAGCAATAAGACAATTTCTGCAGATGTTTATGTCAACTAACACAAAGAAGATGTAGGAATAAGAGTTTGTAAGAATGGTTAGTACAAGAGTACAGGAAGCCATGTGAGTGCAACACATCAGGTTTTTTACAAGTAAAACCACACAATGCGACCATTATGGAAAGAATAAGTTATTTAAGACTGCCAGTTTTAACTTTCAATGACTAGTGTAGTTACAGGAGCCAGAGCAAGTGAGCGTATTCAAATACAGCCACATTACGTTGTTCATACTTGAAAAGGAAGGAGAGGGGAAGAAGGGGAAACAAAAGTACAGTTGGACACTGAAATGGCAGTGCAGACACATTTCAAGAAAAAATATTTAAATAAATAATGATGACTTTATATTTACTAAATATCTTCTTTTATTTATAGAAGTGTTTACATGCATACCTTTTAAATGGAGCCGAAATTATGTGATTGCTGATTATGAAACACAACATTATTGTTCAACTCTCCAATATATGCTAGCCAGTGGTGGGTCGTGACTCATAAGTTTGGGAGAGCGGTTAATATGGTATTTTCAGAATCAGCACACCTTACATGATGCCTTATGAATTTCACCAGAAAATATATGAAAAGTAAACAAACCATATAAAGCAAAAGATTGTTATGGATCACCTTCCCTCTGTTCATTAAATGCTCCCTACTTTAATTCCTAAATATTATCTGCAGTACTCAGAAATAAAATGTGCAGAAAATTGTGTTGTGCAAAAGCAGCTTAAAATACAGTAAGTCATATACATGCTGTTAGCATGAATTCCTTGAAGAATTTAAGTCATTCAATGCTCTCAACGCCCTTGGTGGCCATGTGATTAAACATGAGCTTTGAGTACCTGAGGTTACAACTTCCATCCAGGAATTTTAGTTGTGAATAAAAGAGTCAGTGTAGATTTCCTGGCTTATAAAAGAACTCTTGAGTGTTGAAATTGTGCCACTTCAGCACCAGCTACAAGCCTTAGATGTAGAACTGTGCCATCATTACATTATAATTGTTATTATTGTTATTGTTGCTGTTGTTACTATTATTATTACTATCATCATTATTACTATTATTTTTATTTTCATTATCATTATTATATTTATTACAATACACAATGCTTCCCTGTTGCAGCATACAACACCCGGATTGGTAAAAAAACATGATTTTTGTTTTGTTCTTCATTTTCTGACAAAATAAATAAGCAGCGCACATTTAATTTTAAGTCTGCACTTAAATCAAATATTTCTTCTAAATTCTAAACTTCACCCCACACGATATTTATTCAGATGTCCGAATTAGAACACAGAAAGGTGTAGAGCTTAGAAGTGCCTTTGCAATGTTATAATACTGCATCATTTGCAGTGTCAGATTTAAACTGAATGAGTCACAAAGCAGCTGATATACTTATTATGTGGCAAGATGTGGAAGCATATTGACCTTGATCTCACTCTTTATCTCTGTTTACAACCTGATGCGCTGGGTATCCAGCAGTGGCAGTTGTGTTATTTTACATTTCTCTTCATGGTTCGTAGTGCTAGAATATCAAGCAGTTACCACACATTGGGAAACGTACAAGTTATGTGAAATGAGTTTCAGAAATTATTATACAAACTAATGCCTGTCAAAACAAATAACAATTTGCTTCTGGCAACAGGAGTGCTAAATTGTTCTCCTAAATACAAGAAGTGCCAAAGCACCAGAAGCATTTGTGAAATCATTACTTCCATAAACAGCTGTTAAGTCCTGCTTCAGTTCCACTGCATTTAACTGATACAACTTAATAGCTAACTTAAGTTCCGCTTCTGGGAACAAAATGTTATGCCTAGAAAACAAACCTGGCTGTAGGAGGATAGCTACAGACAGATGACCAGCAAACATAAATTGGTCTTCAATACCTGTTGAAATGACCATTTTATGAACATCAAAAGAGCACGTTTTGCACTAGAACCTTGAGTTATTTATTTGATATTTATTGAGTCATTAGGTACATTAGTACAACAGACATGGTCAAAATAGTATATAAGGTAAGATACAAAGTCAGTCAATAGTAATGTTAAGTGTTTAAAAATTCATTCAATATTGTGAAACACATTGTCCACCAACAGTGTTTTACCTTAGGCTTAAACTGTATTCCATTCAGACCTCTAATATGGTCAGCAAGCTTCCTATAGGCTACAATGCTACAAAGCTACCACATAACTATCCTTAACTTTCTTCAGTCTCATGAATGGAACATGTAATTTATCAATATTTCTAGCATTTAACATCTGTTCAGTTTAATTTACATTCTTCTGGACATATAATAATTGTAATATATAGCAACCATACACTTAAAATGTTCTGCTGCTTAAAAAGTGATCTACATGGAGGATTATAAGAAGTATAGCTTTCTTTTGTAGAAGTAGAACCTCACTTAATTTACAATTCCCATATACTATACCCTATCTGGCCTTAAAGTGGGTACGGATGTCAACATTATGCTGCAGCACAACTTTCAGCGTGCGTGAAATGGTGAGACGCAATTGGAAATGGTTCCTTATTACATTGCATATATTATCGCTTATTTAATACTTTAAAGTAATGAACGGGATGAATAAATATTGTAATTCAACTTACAAAATGTTTAAACATGCGCATAAATATTTTACTTCCATTTATTATCATGTGGTACTCAGTAATTCTCCAATTCCGTTTTTACTGCAGTGAAGTGATACTCTGACACTCATATTACTAGTAATGCACGTGCAGTTAGTGTGGCAGTGTGTTCAGTTTCTCAGAGTAGTTAAGCAAACATAAAAGCGGAAAGCCTCTAAGAAGTGGTGAAAAGACTATCGTATAAGTTGTGTTTAATTGTTTCTTTCAACGTTATGATACTCTGGCTGTGAAAGACATAACCAAATTGATGTCTGAAGCAACTGGTTGCACACTGTTTCAAATATGAGGACAGAAATGAAACAAACAGGAACTGTAAAAGTCTCTAAAAGAAAAGGGAAGGGGCCATTTAGTGTTCTAGGCAAAGTGGATGACTGTTAAGTGTTATTCACTTTAAAATGCACAGTTTCTAACAACAGGCCTCCTATAATAGATAATGAACAGTGAGCCAGATCTTCCATGTTTTAGGTAAACCACGTTCCACCCTTTGTTGACAGACATTGGGTTTCAGTTCACAAAAAGAAAGACATTGTGATATTTGTTCGGGAAGCTATGGTGGTGTGCAGACGCTAATTGAGATCTAAGGGAGCTACGCCTCAATCTGACGACTAAGGTTAATGTAAGCTTTTACTCACAAAACTACATTTCATAACTTTCCTTAACCAATTTCTTTAATTGGTTAATGTAGTTTATTAATAAATATGAGCTGAGTGCAATTCTAACCTCACACTGTTGCAGTGAATGATTTGACGGTTGTGACAACAGTCAGATGTAAACAGCTGTGCGCAGAGAACAACACGTGCTAGTTGGCGGAGTGATACAACCGCAATGTTTATGTGCATAGCCACTTTAAGCTTGGAGGGACTATAGCAGTCCATAGTTGTTACAGTTTCAAACAATGAAAGATACCTAAAGTAAGAACAAATTGGAAACTAAAAGCTTCACTTATCTTAGTAATATTGCAAGTTCTTTTGCTGCTAACACGTTTCAAGTTGACTCAAACTCATTCTCAAAGCTATAGAAACAAATTTGAACTAATTTGTAGAATTGTCTTAGCAGGTGTAGCAGTTGTGTCATTGTCACTGTCAGTTCGCCAATGGTGTTCATAATCCAAACAAGTTGTTATGCACTGGATAGCCGACTTGAGATCTCCCGTTTTTGTAGTTCATTGAATAAAATGTCAATGTGAGGCACAACTTCGCTAAAAAATGTGAGCCAAAAGATAAAGTCCTCTTGTTTCAAAACATTTTGAAGACCAACTGCTTTTCTGATTGTTGAATAATCACTATTATTGTCAGTATCAGTGCTCTTGGTTTCCGGTGAAGGTCGTATCATTTTTCTTGAGACTGCCGATGTTTCGCTCATCCTGTTGTGAGCTTCTTCTGGGCTGTTGTCTGGTCTTTGCTCTGATGCTCTTGCTTATATACCCGATGTGGTTCTCTGGTGCTCCTGTCCCCTGTCTCTGATTGGTCTCCTGGCTCTGCCCCTTGCCTTCCATTGGCTGTGCTGGTGAGGAGGGTTTTCCACGTGTTGTGCAGCTGTTTTCCATTGTCTCTATTGATAATGATCTTTTCTTTGAAAATCTCTATACTTTCATGAGTCAGCCTGTGGGAGAAATTGTTGCAGGTGGCTAGTTCTGTTTTATCAAAATCGATGTGGTGGCCGGTTGTAATCATGTGTTCTGCGGATTTTTCGGGTTGGTTTAGCTTTAGGCTGTGTATGTGTTCTTTTCTCCATGTTATAATTTATATGCCAGTTTGGCCAATGTAGGCATCTCCACATTCGCATCTAATTCCGCGAATCTTGCCACCTGCAATAATTTCTCCCACAGGCTGACTTGCAAAAGTATAGAGATTTTCAAAGAAAAGAACATTATCAATAGAGACAATGGAAAAGAGCTACACAATATGTGGAAAAACCTCCTTACCAGCACAGCCAATTGAAGGCAAGGGGTGGAGCCAAGAGACCAATCAGACACGGGGACGGGAGTGCCAGAGTACAGCATTAGGTATATAAGCGAGAGCATCAGAGCAACGACCAAACAACAGCCCAGAAGAAGTTCACAACAGGATAAGCAAAATGTTGGCAATCTCAATAAAAATGACATGGCCTTCACTGGAAGAAAAAAGCACTGATCCATACACAGGCCATAGAAGCCTACACATTCACTATTATTGTCATCAACAATAGTCTGAAGACAATCATAGATCTTATTTTTGTACACATATACAGTATTAACGCAATGTCGTTTAAAATTCCACCTACTTGCAGTGTTTTTTGGTGTTCATTTTCTAACGGACTCATCAAGTATCGATGCTCTTCTTGAAGATTTAGAAAAAACTGAAGAGAAACCTTCAAGATTGCTGAAAAACATCTTCACTTGCTTATTTTTTGTTGTTTAACATTCTACAATCAAGTTCAACTGATGGGCATGGCAGTGTACAAAGTAAGAGGGGAGGAAGGTTTAACAGAGAGTCCCTTTGTCAGTACTGGTTCACCTATTCTGCCACTGTTCATGTCCTCTTTCTTTTATCACAGATCTGGGAATCTTGTTATAAATGATTGGCATCCTCCATGTTGAGCAGCTGCTACTTTGGCCAGTTTATCAGCCATCTCATATTTACCAGGTATTACTACATGGGCTTTAACTCACTAGAGGTGAATTCTTCACTGATTTTGTTGCAGGGATATTAGAGTGGTTGTAAATGTCCTCCATGAATGAGTTGTGCTTCTTGTTGTCCAGCAAAGTATTCAAGCTTACTTTGCTGTCAGAGGAAATTGCTGCTGTCTTTTTTTTATTGCCAAGTCTCTGTTGCTTTGAGGCTCTTGTAGCACTTTTAATATGGCTATTTGTTTTCCCTGGTTGTTTGAGCACTTACCATCCAATCTGTATCTTAGTTGATGAATGTATTCTTCTTATTTGAACACCACTGCTGCAGCTCCAACCTTATCTGCTACTTTACTCCCATGAGTGTGATTCTGAAAACATAATCAGTGGTATCGTGGGCTTCTATAATTTCAGGTATTTCTGCAGGGTGTTGTCACCCTTCGTGATGAGGGTGCATCATAGTCCTCTTGTTCATGTATAGAGCAGCAAATAGTTCTATTTTCCTCCTGATGATTATGTCAATGGGTTCAACACCAGCTATAACACAGGAAGCATCGTAAGAAATAGTTTTGAATTCTTTTATCTTTTATATCCGATATTCTCTGTATTTTCTTTAAGTTCTTCTGGTTTTGCAGGGCAGCTCCCCAAATTGAAGCACCATATGTTATTATTGGCTCTATGGCACCTTTGTATATGGTGTGTAATGTTTTGCAGACTTGTTTTGCCCCCAAGTAAGTTTTGCAGACTTGGATAATGAGTGCATTAAGCTTATCGTTTTATTCATGTAACTGATGAACAACTATTTGTCAATATACATATATGCGGAGGTATTTCAATACGTCTACTGTTTCAATAGTTTTGTTATTAAGGTAGATGTTAATTGCTCCATTATTAGCCTTTTTCTTTTTTGTTATTATAGCTTTTGATTTTGACTCATTAAATATAATTTTGTCTTCTTTGGCCCATGATTCAATTTTCATGTCTTGGTTGGCATAATTTTCAGCATCTAGCGCACTTTTCCCCTTTGTCATAACTAGAAGGTCGTCTGCAAAGGCAATTACTTCTGTTCGCTGTGAGAATTCTGAATTAAGTAGACAGTTATAAAGAATGTTCCAGAATCCAGGTCCACAGCACGACCCTTGTGAGCATCAGCTTGTTAGCTTGTTTTTCCATCTTGAACTAGAGACTGGCCATTCTGTTTTTGAAATAATCCTGGGACAGCTTGTATAAGTTGCTTGGACATTCTGCTTGTCTTAAACTGTTTAGGATTCCAGGCCATCCAGGCTTACCAGAATGATGTACCCAAAATCATGTAAATTATTTTCAATAAATGTTTTCATGGTCATAGCTGCATCAACTGTGCTTTTCTGGGCTACAAATTCATACTGACTTATACTGAACAGGTTTCATGAATTGATGTGGTGCATGATTCAATTTATCACAAGTTTTTCTAATATTTTTCCATTTATATTCTATAAACTTATTGGCATATATTTTGTCATGTATTCACTTTGTGCTTGGCAGGTTTCACAATAGGGATTATCACCGAACGCTTCTATCTTGCAGGGAATATACCAGTTTTCAGGCTCTTGTTGTACATTGAAGTGTGGAAAAGTGGGAAGTTGTTAAAGGCGACAAGCACAATATCACTTGTTATCCCATCCTCTCCTGGTGCATTTTTCGGGTTGAAGCTTTTTATTATTCTCATTATTTCTGCTACTGTGAACTCCTTATCATCTGGTGTACCTGTCAGTTGGGCTGCCTTCCTCCCGAGTTCTTTATTCTGGGTGGTGTCATGCCCTTCATTGTCTTCAGGAGTGAAGCTTTCCAGTATATGCCTTAATATGCTCAGGGTATTTTGAGTGTAAGTTTCGTCTTCTCTCTGAGGTCTGTGAGCTGCTATCTTGTAAACTGCGGCCCATGGGTTTCAACTATCACTTGCACTAAGGAATTCCTTCCATGACTTCAGTTTTTCAGCATTTATTTTTATTTGATACTGATGTCTCACCTCCAGATACTGATTTCTTCTTTCTTCCCTTAGCTCATTGTTCATTGTTGAGAGCGACATCTCAATGCATTAAGATTAGCTCTGTAGTCCACCATGATACAGTTTTCTCTGCTTGCCTCTGCTTAGGCAGAATGCTCCACTGCATGCTTCGTTGATGCTGGTATTAGTTGTTCCATATCTAATCTAGTTCTTCATCTAAAGTGCCTGTGCTCCTATTACAGTTGAAGCTAATGGCTAAGCTTCTTGTTAAGAGCTCATTGAATATACCATAGTTTTGTGGATTTGTTATATGTCTGGTTCCTTTATAAGTGTGTGGTGTTTGGTTTTGTGTTGCATTTCCTACAATGGACGATATTTTACGATCAGCACTGCTTTCTTCTTTTGCTGTGGGCTACTCCTGTATGTTGCACAACAGTTTGTTGTTAACTATGGTTAGATCAATCCAGCTTCCACCATTCTGTGTTTCGATGGTTGGTGCTCCATTGTCTTCATTCACTATGTGTAGGTTTGAGAGGTAGAGCTGGAACTTAAAAATTCAATGCCACAGCTGGGATTTGAACCACAGATCCTCCACTTACTAGGCGACATTGAATTCTCCAACCAATTTGTATTTCTCTCAGTAAACCACAAACACAGTCTCACATCAGAGACAATTACCTCTATGTGACTTGCTATTGTAAATACTTTATGGTTGGAGAATTCATTATCATTTTGGCAGGTTGTCATAGTAGATTAATGGTTAGAGCTCCCGCCTAGTAAGTGGAGGGTCTGTGGTTCAAATCCCAGCTGTGGCATTGAATTTTTCAGTTCCAATTCTACCTCTCAAACTTTGCCCACACACAGCTTGTGTGTTTTAAAACACCAACAGTAAGTTAGTTGGTATAAATAAATAATGTATGTAGGTTTATAGTAATGAATGCTTCCAAGCTTCTGCCTCGTTCATTGGATAGGGTGTCGTACCACAGTTTGCTTCTAGCATCATCAGGCCAGGTCCAGTGGTGTGTTGTAAAATTGTTTCCATTCTTTGAGTATCGCCATCTATATCTGTCTGTCCATCAAAGTACATACTAACCCTGAAAAAAGATTCATTCCTGTGTATAATTTGTATAACCACAGTCTTCATCCGATACCTGGCTGATTGTGCTGGCATCTATATCTTGGTTGTTTATTACAACTGTTGGGCTTGTCCTTCAATAGCCAGCAGTAAATATCCTTGAAGTCAAAGGTATACCAGCTAATTTGTTGTTTACTAAATATGACTCCTGTATAAAAGCTATGTCTACATTATGTTCATTCATTAGCTGCATCAAGTTACAAATTGCTACTCTGGAGTTTTCAACATTAACTTCAAAATACACAAGTTTGTATTTACTGCTATCCATGTTAGTAGTCTGTATTTTGTTGGATTTTTCTCAGTGCAGCCTGATAGCTAGAACATTGTCCATGCAGTTCAGAGTGATTTGCATTTATTGTTTCATTGTTGTATTTTGTGTAGTTGATAAAGTTTCTTTACTTGTGGTACAGTCCTTCATTGGTGCCCTTCTGAACACATGGGACATGTTTGTTTACCTTTGCAGTCAGAAGCCTTGTTATATTTGCAACATTTGTAGCACCGATTAATTCTGATGTAATCATTCCAGTCACAAATGTGCCTGTCGATTTTCACTTTCCTTCCCATCATCCATTTTCTTGTTGTCCACTCAGTTACAGAACAATGTTCTTTTGTTTCTTCCTAACCTCAAATACAAATAGTGACCTTATTTCCCCCTCATACTCTTCCATTTCTCTATTTTGTGTAGTTAAAGCCACTAAATTATCATGTGTGATGTTTAAGCTAATTATTTTTGGATTCCATAGTTTTCTTGAGCTGGCTTCCAATTCTATTCCACATTTTTCTTTTATGTTCTTGTAAATAATCTCAATTTCATTGCTTTTCTCTGATTAGATCCAAAGCTGACCATTCCTTGTAGCTTTGATAGAATTTATTCCTGCTTTCATTTCCACTGGATTTAATTTTGTTTTAATCAGGTTTCAGATGTAATCAGTACTTTCGATTTCATCACTAACTTGTATGTCTTTAGATGATCCAGTTCATATTTCCCAGCTGCAACAGTTGCATAACTTGGATCCCCAACACCAGATGGCAGAGTACGCTGCAAACCCATCTCATAAACAAATCCCCCCAGGTAGTGACAGGAACCCATGGACCCTGGGATACTGCTGCTTTGAATTCATCTCGACTCCCAGGCCATTCAACTTATCCTCCTTCTCCAAAGTATCACTTTTCAGCTTTACAAATGCATTCTTCAGTTCACTTACAACTTCCACAATGTCTTCCTTCAAGTCACTTGTTAAATTTTTGCTTACTGCTGTCACACTATCAATGATTTAAAAGAACTTTCAACATGTAAATCCACGTCATCCGTCATTTTGATCACATTCTGGGAATGTGTATGTCTGTGTGTGTGTGCGTGCGTGTACATATGCGTATGTGTGTCTGAGAACAGCTAAAACTCAAAAACAAAAAGTTGTTTAAATACTATAATTGGTAATTATTATTTATTTATGCCAAGAAACTTATGGTTCGTGTTTTTAAACACACAAGCTGTGTGTGGGCAATGTTTGAGAGGTAGAACTGGAACTTAAATATTCAATTTAATCCTGGGACATAAAGTACTTACAATAGTAAGTCACCATTGGGGTAATTGTATCTGATGTGAGACTACCTTTGTGGTTTACCAGGAGAAATATGAACTGTTTGGGAATTCAATGCCATTATGGCAGTTTGTCACACTTGTTGTCTCTAACTTAATGGTTAGAGCACCCGCCTAGTAAGCGGAAGGTCTGCGGTTCAAATCCCAGCTGTGGCATTGAGTTTTTAAGTTCCAGTTCTACCTCTCAAACTATAATTGGTATTTAATTCCAATTTAATTTAATGAGACCAGAACAAGCCAAAAGGCCTAAACCGTGAAAGGTGGTGGTGATGATGATATTTAATTCCAGTGGATATATGCAACATGAGGATTTTCAAGACAATTTCCCATCTCAAAATACTGTTTATATGGAAAAATATTTGAAATTTATAAAAGTGACTCAAATAATTTTGATTACATTACATATGTCTGTAGCAACATGTTCCCATACTTTCATTTATTTCCACCAAATAGTTATTACATTATGTTAGTTAATCTATCTCATCCTTAGTTTTGCACACCAGTGCATTAGGATCGTCAATTCCTTTACTGTCAAAGCTACAGTTTTAGTTGTGCTTGTTCAGAAGACTGTTTCATTCACCATGTTGCCATCTGGCGACATATTGGACAACTTGAATTGCAGCAGTACGACCAAATAAGTCACCATTGTGGACCCCAACTGAAACAGAAAACATTCGTGTCCTCTGAGATCACTTCATCAGTTTTATTTCTTGACATACTTTCATGATTCAGTAAGCTTGTTATGTTAAAGTAAAACAAGTTAATTAATACTAAATAAAAAAATAATGGTGATGTGTTGGCTGCTGGCAAAGGAGAATCAAAGCCAGCTATCTCATACTACAATGTTACTATGTAACACACAATAATAGGTAGCTTAGAATAAATTATAGTTTAAAAAAACTTAAAAGACACACTTTTATAACAAACCAAACTAAAAAGTGGAAAATAATTTTAAGTATGAACAGTTTGTTCTATATGGCTGTAAGGTCAACTAGTTCACTATATTTCAAAATTTTATAACAAGTTTAAAATAAAAACTAATTTATATTAACAAAATAATAAATTTTATTGTAAAAATGTGTGGGATGCTTTTCACGTTACTT
Organism: Tenodera sinensis; assembly: GCA_030765045.1. Lineage (NCBI taxonomy): Eukaryota > Metazoa > Arthropoda > Insecta > Mantodea > Mantidae > Tenodera > Tenodera sinensis. Next base: position 387,104,233 of record CM060964.1, read on the forward strand.
TTATCATAACTTTACTTTAATAAATAGCTACCAATGTACCTATTTATAGCATTGGATATCCGACACCCCATGCTTTTTTACAATAAAATTTATTATTTTGTTAATATAAATTAGTTTTTATTTTAAATTTGTTACAACATTTTGAAATATAATGAACTAGTTGACCTTATATCCATATAGAACAAACTCTTCATACTTAAAATTATTTTTCACTTTTTAGTTCGGTTTGTTATAAAAGTGTGTCTTTTTAGTCTTTTTAAACTATAATTTATTTTATTATTTTTTAGTCTTAAATTTATTCTGAAGATTGAGGCAATATTTTCTGCATGAGCCCTCTGAAATATCTGAATGTTAAGTTACAGAGGTGGCAGAAAAAGCCCCCTTAAAGTTATGAATTGTTATTACAGTCGGCAATAATGCATGTGTTCAATTGTCTTCTTCTACAAAAATCTGGGTATAAAATTATGATTTAGCGGCATATAGCATCATATTACACAAATATTGTTGTGTAAAAGTGAGTAGAAATTACGCTACAGAAAAGGGACATATAATTTGCTACGCGGGTCATACATTAAAAAAATAGAGAATCTACAAAGGTACATGGTCTGTTATCGTGATGTGTGAACCCCGTAATGCATGATATAAAAGATGCCAATCCATTGCTTTGAACAGTATGATATCTTTGAGTGAGAATGAAATAATAATGAGTTTTGCAAAGTGAATCTGAACTTTGATTATTCTTACTGGATGTTGACCCGTACTGCGCCCTGGATGCAAGTATTAGTGAAAAAGAGTCATTCACGCTCGCTGCTGTGCTAGCCCGGCAAAGGAAAATCATCATGCCCCACACCAAACAGCAGATGGTCCCCCCCCCAGATCCTGGTGAGCAATCAGCAAATAACAACCACACCATTACAAGATACTGGCCAGTACATTAGGACAAATTCAAGATATGGTATTGTCATCAGTCCTTGACATGTGTGCAAATATTCAAGTCAATCAGACATCTCAACTTGGTGAAAATTACATTACATTGTTAAATTTAGCCAAGTCACTTTTTCATCCTGATGATCCTGGACAGGACATTACAACAAGGTCATGATATTTTTACATTGTCATCGTTCCTTGACACGTGTGCAAATTTTCAAGCTAATCAGATGACTCAAGTAGCTGAAAAATACATTACTTTGATGAATTTAGCTAAGTCCCTTTATATCTTGCTGATCCTGGTCAGGAAATTAGGACAAGGTTACAATATTATTGTATTGTCAGTGGTCATTGACATGTATGCACATTTTCATATCAGATGGATGTAAGTTGGTCAAAATTACCTCAAAAGATCCCATTACATTGATAAATTTAGCTAATTAATTTTGTTTTTTTTTCTAATTACCCTAATAAGGACCTTAAGACGAAGTTATGATACTATTCTATTATCATCGGTCCTTGACACGTGTTCCAATGTTCAAGTCAATGAGACGACTCTAAGTGGGTGAAAATTACGTCGAAAGATTCTGTTACATCAATAAATTTAGCTAATTAATTTTTTTTATCCTGATAATCCTGGTCAGGACATTGGATAAAATTACAATATTATTGTATTATCATTGATGCTTGACATGTATGGAAAATTTCTAGTTAATCAGAGGACTCTACGTGGGTTTAAATTACGTCGAAAGATACTGTTACATTGATAAATTTAGCTAATTAATTTTCTTTTATCCTAATGACCCTAGTAAGGACCTTAGGATAAAGTTATTGTCACTGGTCCTTGATTCGTGTGCAAATTTTTAAGTCAATCATACGACTGTAAGTTGGTGAAAATTACGTCAAAAGATTCTGTTACATTGATAAATTTAGCTAACTAATTTTGTTTATCCTGATAATCCTGGATAGGATCTCAGGATAAAGTTATGATATTATTGTATTGTCATCGGTGCTTGACATGTGTGCACAATTTCAGGCCTCGCTTGCCTGCCTCCCTACCGCCCTACCACCCCACTGCCCCACCACCCTAGCACTCTACCACCCACCCACCCATCCACCCATCCATCCACCCATCCATCCACCCATCCATCCACCCACACACCCAACCACCCCACTGCCCCACCACCCCACCATCCCACTACCCCACCACCCCCCATCCCACTGCCCCATCACCCCACCATCCCACTGCCCCACCACCCCACCATATCACTGCCCCACCACCCCACCATCCACCCACCCCCCATCCACCCACCCCCCATCCACCCATCCATCCACCCACAAACCTAACCACCCACCCACCCACCCATCCATCCATCCATCCGTCCGTCCGTCCATCGGTCCATCCATCCACCCATCTGTCGGTCCGTCCGTCCATCCATCCATCCATCCATCCATCCATATATACATACATACATACTGGTGAAGCTAATATAAAGCGTGTAAAAATTGCCATTGGGTACAGTTACTCAAACCTTACAGAAAAGTTGCCACAAATACTTGACAATAAGCAAGCCAGCAGAAGTTCAGTGTTGGTCATCTGTTAGTAATAAATTGTCACAGTAAGTTGTATACAGTTAAGCAGCTTTGTGAACTTTGTGTGAAGTGTTTTACAATACAACAAAACTGTAAATTGCGAGCCATTCGTAGTAGGGCTAGCACTTTGCTAACAGTTCTAGGGAAAATCAAGTAACGGTGGCGGCAGTGGCAGTGGTGGTGGTGATGATGATGGCAATGGCGATGGCGGTGGCGGTGGTGGTGGCGGTGGTGGTGGTGGTGGTGGTGGTGGTGGTGGCGGTGGTGGTGGTGGTGGCAGTGGCGGTGGCAGTGGTGGTGGTGATGGCAATGGCGATGGCAATGGCAATGGTGGTGATGGTGATGATGATGGCAATGGCGGTGGTGGTGGCAGTGGCAGTCGCGGTGGCAGTGGTGGTGGTGATGATGATGGCAAGGATGATGGCGATGGCGATGGTGGTGATGGTAATGGTGATGATTGTGATGGTGATGATGGTGATGATGGTGATGATAACAATAAGAATAACAATAACAATAATAATAGTAGTAGTAATAGTAGTAGTAATAGCAGCAGCAGCAGGAGCAGTAGCAGTAGCAGTAGCAGTAGCAGTAGCAGTAGCAGCAGCAGCAGCAGTAGCAGTAGCAGTAGCAGTAGCAGTAGCAGTAGCAGTAGTAGTAGCAGTAGTAGTAATAACAATAACAACAACAACAACAACAACAACAACAACAATAATAATAATAATAATAATAATAATAATAATAATAATAATAATAATAATAATAATAATAATAATAATAATAATAATAATAATAATAATAATAATAATAATAATAATAATAATAATAATAATAATAATAATAATAATAATAATGATAATAATAACAACAACAATAACAATAACAATGGTGATGATGACAATGACAATATAAATAAGGGATGGTGATTTTTCACAAATGTGTTACACCCCAAAATAATCATAAAAGCTTTGCTCTTATATTTACTCTCTCTACTATACAGCTACAGTCAATGGAGGAAGAATTGTATTCCACCCAGAAATCTGATTTCACCAGAAACACACCATTTGAAAGAATCCATGCATGAACAAACAAAAAATTGTGTACATCTGTCTGTGAATAACGTAACTCAAAAACAAAAGGTTGGTTAAATACCAAACTTGGTGTTTAAGTTCAGCATATTTCAAAGGATGCCACACAAAGATTTTCAAGAAAATCCCTCCCCCAAGCTAGCATTTATGTAAAACATTTTTCAAAAATTGTGATTTTATCAAAAATGGCTCAACTATTTTCATTAACATACCATAAAAAAGAACTGCACAACAGCCCATGAAGGGCCAAAGCTCACTGCCCACTACGAGCATCATGTGTGGGGTGTAGTACTGGAGGGTGGGATGTGGTCAGTGCCCTGAGCCCTCCCGGCCAGTTATGTGGCCTTCACGACCTGGGATGACTACTTCTTCATCAAGTAGCTCCTCAATTGGCCCCTCTGGGACCTAACGACACTGAGTGCATCCTGTGCCAGACCTCCCAGCCTTGGAAAAACTCCCATTCCAGTACTGGGGATCGAACCCAGGTCCTCCACACCAGAGTCAGGCACGCTACCGTACCATATGTTTAAGATATTTTCATGACAAATGAAATGCATATCTTGAATTTTCTTGGAATAGCCTCTGAAATCCTTTCTGTTCTGGATGACCTTTGCATAACTGGTGAACCATTACAGATTGACAAAATCTTACTACACCAAAAGTCATTACAGCACAGTTTATGTCAAATACATTTTCTTGTCTTTTTTTGTCTTTTTTTTTTGTCCTGACTATATAAAGAGAATGGAATGTCACAGTCATCAAACAGCGAACAGCTTCCAAAAGATTTGAGTATGAGAATAGTTTGTGACTAGAGAAAATCATTTGTCAAGTGTTTGTGTACTACAGAGAGTACCTACCATGACAAGCAGTCTACGACTGACTTCAACATAGCCGTTCAGGTTCATGGCCGGCCGAGAACTCTGTATCTCCAACAGGAACATGTCAATCTGGAAAATAAATGAGTTCCAAGTCTCACAAGTTATTCTGAATAGTAATTTATTTGAAAGTTGTACACATAGAGTAGGTTTACTAAAAAACTTGGCACGGCCATGTGATGTTCACTTAGGGTTGCCAGGTTTTCAAGCTAAAAATAAGGGACATTTCAAAATTGTTTCCTTAATACCTGAACATATTGTTGACATGTGAACTTTTTTGTGTATTGATTTTAGAAGATGTATTGCACAGAACTAGGTTTTACATATTTATTCATAACATTTAAACCAATAAGTATATTTACAAAATGGTAATTTCATAATCTTACTTATTTCACTCTTTTAAAAAGCTATATCAAACAATCTAATAGTACGTATGTTTGGAATTTCATTTGCACTCATTCACAAGCTTGGCATCAGAATACGAGAACTCTCGTTTCTTACATCTTGCCACTTATTGTTCATTAAGCCTCAGCAACATTCTACCAGACAATGCTACCAACTAACAATTAAAGCAATGTTGCCAAGATTGGAAAACAACAATCAGTAATTCGATACATTGCATAGCAGTGAGTCGTTGCTAGGTAGTCTGCATTCAATAGTGTCCATCAGTTTTCCAAATATTGAACTCAAAAGTTACCATTAATGCCAATGAATGAAATGCTGGAGAAATAGTCCAGAATACATGAGGCAGGAGCTCCAGTAAAATAAGGCTAAGATACTGGAAATCTGGCAACCTTAACTTCACTACATTTCCCTGTGCACGTCTGTTAATTGCCACAAGTGTGTCAGTCTTACTTCTATTAAGTAGATGTTCTGTGCTGTTCTAGTCCTTTTTTCACATGAATAACATTAGGAGTGTTTACAAGTGCTTACAAAACAAACTGACTGCAGTATACAGTACAACAAAGAGTGTTCATGTATGATATGTATGTGCTTACATCATCTTGTAGGGAAGTTGTAAGGCAATTTGAAACTAAGTTTCCTGGCATGCATGTACCCAGTAGAGACGCTCTTCATTTGCATGTAAATAAATTCATGGAGGCAGGATCAATTGGTGATACGAAAAGAATGGTAAAGCTGTGTGTGCTTGTGGAACACAAATTAGATGAAATTGGAGAAAGGTTAGAATGGTCACCTCGAAAATCTCTTAGGCACCTTGCACAATACAAAATTAAAACAGAATATCAGGAGAGAAATGAATGCTATTTAGAAAGCTGAACTAATGTGCGCAAATGAAAATTTCCTCAGATGCCGTAGATGTATTGATGCAGATGGATGGCATTTCCAACATCTCCAGCTATAAGGCATGTTTTGTGTTTATTCTGATAATTGTTAATGTGATTTGAGATTTGAGATTTGATTTGACCAGGTATGGGCCATGTGACTTCTACCCAACTTGTGCAGCACATGTCTGGGAGATGGGCTGGTCAGCAGAACCTCTAATTGCAGAGTACATGTCGATTTGCCACTCAGAATACTTCATTTCAATGACAATGACACACAGACTCAAGGAGACAGACCTATTGTTGACCATTTCAGACTCAGTTTTAGTGCTTGTTTCGCTCCTTTTCAAAAAAATGATGGGATGGAGTAGCTCAAAGAGTTTTCCTTCTATTTTTTCAATTTTTTCTTGTTCTATAGGTAAAAGACAAATATTCATATTCAAAACAAATTTTGTACTGTGAACTTTGGATAACCCTGATTATAAATACTCTTCATTTTCATTATGATATTTCTGTTTTTAGTAGTATCAGTGCTAGGAGTTATTAGTGATTGGTAAATATTCAGATTCAAAATAAATATAGTAAAATGAACTTAGTATAACCCTATTCTAATTACTTTCATTTTCACTGTGACACTTCTATGTAGTAGTGCTCAAAGGTATTAGTGATTGATCATGTTACCTATTACAATAATTACCTATGTCTAAATTAATGGCCCCTGTCGACAACCCTAACTTCTGTGTGTTGCATGCAGCCTATATTAAGCTTTGGAAATTAACATTTTCTTAAAAAGTGGATTACCTACATCAGTCTACAGTCTCATAGGTGAATGTTTCATGATATTTATATTCTTTTTGCATGTTATTGTATGAATAGAAAGCATTTTAAATTTTAAAGATGTCTCAGCAAGGAGGGGTCAACAAGTGGAAAATATCTCAGCAGTAAAAGGGTTAAGGGCTGGTCACTTAGTGATAGCTTTGACATTCCGTTCTCTTTGCGTGTTCAAGAAATAAAAAAGTGAATAACAACTTTCTATTTTATAGAAGTACAAGTATTGGAAAATTCAAACTAATAGCAAGCAATGTCTCAAAAATGGTTATCTCCACAAATAAAAAATTATTTGACAAAATTGTATGCCTTAACATCTACATGACCATTTCTATGGTGGGGTGGTCAGCGCTCTGGCTTCTATATCCTGAGATCCTGAATTTGATTCCCGGCTGGGATGGAGAATTTTCCTATACCCAGAAACATATCCCCCACAGAGTCTGGAAGTATCAAATGAGAGTGAATGTGCCTGTATTTGAAAATAGAAGTGATTAAAGACCAAACATTCACCCATTCGCATCATTTGACGACCAGGGCTCGCATGCACCTTTTTGGCATATGAATAATACGACGAGCTCTGCTCGCTATACTGCATTGCTGCATATTTGTATACATCTGGAATGAAATGCTGGCATGTGGTGTTTGTAATTCTGATCAGTATGACATAACCAACTCTGTCTCAACCATGGAAAAATAATTTTATCTCAGCATTATTTCACTCACCTCAGTAGCCATTATGGCTGGAAAAAAAATCTGCGCAGATGCCTAGGAGGGTTTGGGAAAACTCAGACACACGGCTTGTGTGTTTAAAAACACCAACAGTAAGTTTGTTGGCATAAATAAATAATAATTACCATCTGAAGGTTATTTAATCCTGGGATATAATGTACTTACAATAGTAAGTCACCATTGGGGTAATTTGTCTCTGATGTGAGACTGCCTTTGTGGTTTACCAGGAGAAATACGAACTGGTTTGAGAATTTAACGCCATTCTGGCAGTTTGTCACAATAGCTCAGTGGTTAGAGCAGCCGCCCGGTAAGCGGAAGGCCTGTGGCTCAGATCCCAGTCGTGGCATTGAATTTTTAAGTTAACCTCTTAGACAAAGTGTGTTAGAGAGTGACAGTGAAAGTGGTGATTTCTCTGAATATGAAACAGAATCTGAACAAGGTTCTAGTGACAGTAAGAATGAATACAGTGCAGAAAGTAGCAAAGAAAATAATTATGAAGCCAATGATGATGCACCAGGCCCTTCGAAAAGCATTTGCATTACGGTACAGAAAAATCAGTGTGACTGGAATTGGTCTAAAAATTACAAAAACAAACCCATTCTCTGTCCTTTTACTGCAAATAATGGCATTTGTAAAGACTTATTGCACAAGCATGTGTCAGAGATGCCGTCTGCACTTTCAATTTTTTCAGAATACCTACATAAGACCTTTGTTTGACAAAATATGAGATGAAATGAATGCTTATGCAATGAGGCAGTTGAACAATCCCAACAGAAAAGTTAAGAAAGATGATGAATAATGGTTTAATATTACGGCAGATTAAATCTGGGCTTATATTGCTTTAGTTATTTTGATACTGTCTCATGTGTAAAAATAACATATTAAAATGTACTGGAGCAAAACCCGATGCCTTGACACTCCAACTTTTGTGAAACAATGAGTACAGAGTGATTCAAACTGATTTCTCATTTCTTGCAGTTCACGGATGACACCAAAGAAAACTGTGATAAACTCAAAAAAATTGGACCTATGTACCTTACAGAATTCCTTTTCAACATTTTCATAAATATACCACCTTTGTCAGGATATTGCTCTAGATGAAAGTCTAATGAAATTCAGGGGCCGTCTTTCATTTGTGCAGTGCAACAGACCCAAACGAGCAAGATTTGACATAAAAGTTTACAGAATTTGTGAATCTTGTTCAGGTCACTGCCTTTATTTCAAAATCTAGGTAGGTGAAGATACAGTATAGTCTGTTTACTCAACCTGTGTGCTGTTACTGCTCAAGGGAAATGTGCGCTACCCACAGCTGATGACTCATAAATCCATCTCTATGCTTCAGAAAAGGTAAACCTCTATTCCTATCCTTGAAGACCAGCAGCAACCTTGATTTTAACGGAGGGACAGTTATATGTTGACTTCATGTGTGGTCTCAGTTGCCTAAATTCTCAATTCCAGGTCTTTACTGTTTCATTAGCTATAGAGGTTCATGTTAAGACGTTGCAACTCTGCCTGAAAGGATTCAAGAGGAAGGGACCATGTTGTAAAACAATTATGAGGGTTCCTAAAAGAGGCAGCCAAACTGCACATGTGTTGACTAAGCAGACTCTAAATTCTAGTCTTCCTGCCAGTACCTATGTAGTGCTCACTGTGTGTGAACCACTGTTGAACCGAGGTCACACATTACTTTTAGATAATGGGTATTTCTCTCCAGATTTATTTACTCACTGAGAGACAAACAAATGCAATTGGAGTGGTGTGACCTAATAGAAAAGATATGCCATGTGATATCTGTACAAATAAACTGAAGCGTGGGGAGCATGCGATATGGAGTGTCACAAATATCCTTTGTGTGACATGGAGAGATAACAAGGAAGTGTATTTTCTCTCCACTAAACACACCTCAGCTGACATCAGGGAAACAGGAAAGATAAGAAGAAAACTAGGCCAAGCTCCAAGACAGAAGGTCCAGAAACCCAAATGTTCCCTTGAATACCAAAAGGGGAAGGGGGTGTTGATCTACAGGATCAAGTAACAACTCTGTTTCCCACCATGAGACGCACAGTGAAGGGGTGTCTTTTGTAGACATGTGTATTTGCAACTTCTTTCTTATGTATTACAAGAAGGCAGGCTATGCAGACTTTAGAACAAACATTGCAAAGCAGCTACTGGAATCTGTGCAGCTGCCACAGTATTCGGTTTGAGGCCGACCTCCTTCCAGTATAACCCTTCTGAGACAACAGGCAAAATCACGGCTCACTTTCCTATGCATATTCCTTCAAGTGAAAAGAAAAATCTCCAAAAGATGTGTCGTGTGCTACAACAGCGGCAAACGAAGTCAAACTGTGTGGCAGTGTAAAAAGTGTGACATTGCCCTTCATTTAGAGGAGTGCTTTGAGGTTTATCATAAACAACAGCAGTATTAGAAAAAAAATTGTTTTGCTGTCCATTGCCAGGATCACATGGGCATTGCCGGTGTGCCGTAATTTTGTCCCACAGGAGGTTTTTTACATGCCAATAAATCTACTGACATGGAGCTGTCACTTTTAATCACACTTAAAAACCATCGGTCTGGGTTAGATTTGAACCCACAAGCTGGGAATCAGTAGGCCAGCATCTAACCAACTGAGTCACCCAGACTGGCACAGCAGTATTATGACAACAGTATTAGTCAATTTATGCTTATAATATTGTGGATGCAAATTATCAGCAAAAAATACTAAGTGGTTGATTTTAGATGATATTTTAAGCACTAAGCTGTTACCAGCCCCACAGGTACGGCACTTAAATCTGATTTCTTGGTTAGTTGCAAGGCATTTAAATATGACACGACTGGGTTAATAACCTACAGTCCACCAGTAATTTCACAAAGCCAAGCCTCCTGAAGTTGAAGAGAAAAACCATCTGGTGTGTTGTAATCACATGACTTTCTCTACTCTTGTACTAACCATTCTTACAAACTCTTATTCCTATATCTTCTTCGTGTTAATACAGATATCTGATGTGTTACAGTCACATGACTTTCTTTACTCTTGTACTAACCATTCTTACAAACTCTTATTACTGTATCTTCTTCATGTTAATACAGATATCTGATATGTTACATTCACATGACTTTCTCTACTCTTGTACTAACCATTCTTACAAACTCTTATTCCTATATATTCTTCGTGTTAGTTGAAATAAACATTTGTACAAATTATCTTATTGCTTATTTACTTGTAGGTACAAGGGAAATACTATAATGTAGCTTTGAGCGATAGTCAAATCTTTTAAAGCTTTGAGATCCCGTTCTCTTTGCACAGCTAACCTATAAAAAAATGAACAATGATGTTCCATTTCACAAAAGTTTCAAGTTTTCCAAAACTGACATAAATAACAAGGAATATCTCCAAAATGGTTCACTCTACCAAAAAAGGTATTTATACATACACAGTGTATTGTTTATAGTAAGACTTTGTCTATCTCTTATGGTTTACAAGTTATTCAAAAGTCATCCAGAGTAAACAGCACTACATAGGCTGTAGCCAGAAAATTCAAAATATACATTTCATTTGTCCTAGAAATATCTTAAATATCTTAAACATTTCAATCAAAATTGTTAGAGCCATTTTCAAGGAAATCAAAATTTTCCATGTAAAGGGTAGTTTAGGGTGGGGCTATTTTCATCAAAATCTTTGTGTTGCATTCTTGAAAGACTTTAAACTTAAATGCCAACTTTGGTTTTTAACCGACTTTTCGTTTTTGAGTTATGCTGCCCCCCCCCCCCCCCCACGCACGCATGCACGCACGCATGCACGAATGCACGCACCTTTTTCTAAAAATGCTTTTTTTTGGATTCAGGGGGTCTCAAAACATATTTCTCGAGAAATCTTGACATTGAATTTTTGGGTGGAATACAATACTTCCTCTGCTTACCAGTAGAGAAAGTAAAAAAAGCTGCATTTCTTGTGTAGTAAGATTTTGTGTATCTCTTACGGTTTACCAGTTACGAAAAAGTCATTCAAAATGAAGAAGACTTCAAGATATACGTTTCATTTGTCATGAAAATACCTGAAATATATGGTATTTTAAACAAAATCGTTAGAGCCATTTTGAGCAAATCAAAACTTTGAAAACTTTTTCCATGTAAAGGGTAGTTTAGGGTGGGGTATTTCCTTCTTTCTTTCGTATTCTTGAAAGATGCTGAACTTAAATACAAGTTTGGTATTTAACCAACTTTATGTCTTTAAGTTATGCCACACACACATTCACACATGCTGCTCTAAAAATGCTGTTTATGGACTTTGAGGACCTAAAAACATGTATTTGCAGTTAAATCTTGCAATACTTCTTCTACCCGCCATGTATGTGATAGGGAAACCAAAATTGTTGTTTCCTCGTTAACACAAATACAGATTTTAATATATACACACATACAGCAATACGGTAATGTAATACAGCACTACTGTACACTTACAACACTATAAAGTGACTGTAAAAGTACAGGTACTCACAAATTACGACTGCCTCCATAGCACAGTTGGTAGTGCAGCTACCTCTGAAGCGGAGGACCCGCGTTTGATCCCCGGTACCAGCATGGGGATTTTATCCTCTCTGGGAGGTCTGGCACGGGGTGCACTCAGCCTCATTAGGTCCTGGGGGGCACAAATTGAGCAGCTACTTGATGGAGAAGCAGCCCCAGGTCAAGAAGGCTGCATAAGTGGCTGGAAGGGTTCAGGTCGCTGACCACATCACACCCTCCAGTACTGCACCCCACCATTATGCCTGTAGTGGGCAGAGGTGGGGGACACAGCGGCTGGGTGGCAAGTCTTGGCCCTTCATGGGCTTTTGCGCTATGGGTTTACTTTTTTTTACTCACAAATGACACTATTTTCTTGGAACAAATTCAAGCATGGTTTACTGACATTCATGGGAATGAAAATATCTTGTAATTTCACAACCAATTGTAACTATAGAATCTGTAAACCCAGGAGTGGCGTTGGATGTTTGGAACTGATACAGCCAACCAGAACAAGTGAAGTCTTCAATGTCTATATTTTTGGCAATTTCATTTGTTTTTGACTGAATCATGGGGCATTTAGAGCTGTCTATTTCCTTTTTGACATGTTTTGTGTGCTACCGTTTGTAGATATTTATTCTTGATTTAGCTATGACTAAAAGAACATCTGGCATCTAAATGTTAATACACACATTATTGAATTTATTTAAATGTACTATACACACTAATTGTTGAGGTGAAAATCACAGCTGCCTACTTACAATATGTTAGAAATGAGTCAACAATGGGTAGTTAGCTTTGTAGTTACATTTCTTGTATTCATTTGGGAAAATACTGTAACACAGGAAGTTTGTGTTACAATAACATTTAATTACGCTAGGGAGTGAAAAAGAATTCATAATTCGCCTTAAGCAATATTTCCATTAAATAATAAAACTTCCCCTAAGAACTACAGAGCTTTCGAAGCGGTTCTTCACTGCTGCAGGGCCTTTTGCCTGTGCACGTTTGAAGCTGCCATGGTCGGGTTTGTTGCTACTAACAAGCTGCATGTAAAACACGTATAAAAATTTTACCTTATAGGAGATGCTGGAAATGTCGCCCCTCCTCCACTATACAGGCATTATATCGGGAAAACACATTCTGATTCACACGATTAAGTTGGGCTACTGTGATGTCTCTGATTTCGTTTCTAATATTTTGTTTTAGTTCTTCCAGTGTGTGAGGATTTTTCTCGTAAACTTTGTGTTTCAGGTTACCCCACAATTAAAAATTGTGTTAGATCAGGGGAGTGAGAGGGCTATACACCAGCACTAATCACTCCATATTCAAACACTTCCCTAATTTTATTCATGGACTGTATGGGCAGTAGCAGAATGTTGTTGAAACCATCCATGTGATTTCTCTTCTTCTGTCAGTTCATGAAAAAATGTGGTCAAAATGTCATTTCGGTACCTCTCTTTATTTACAGTCTGGCCGTAAAATATTGGACCAATTATGCATCTAGCGCTAACAGCACACCAAACTCCAACTCTCAAATCATAATGAGGGATTTGTTGAACATTTCCAGCATTTTTTATAAGGTTAGATTTTTAAGATGTTTTATGTGCGGCTTGTTAGTAGCGGCAAACCCAGCCACTGCAGCTTCAAACTCGCACAGACAAAAGGCCTTGCAGCAGTGAAGAACCGATTCAAAAGCCCTGTAGCATATTCCTGCCAGGGTCAATATTTCTTTTGGCATTAACCACAAGTTCATCTTACATGAATTTGTGCTACCGAAGTTATACAGTATCTCAAAAAGTTACTAAGATATGATATTCATCCACAGTTGACAATGGTATAAACTTAGACGACATAAAATGTTAAGTCGAGCAGATGATTAAGCTAATTGTTATTTATTTATGCCAACAAGCTTACTGCTGGTGTTTTTAAACACACAAGGCGTGTATGGGCAATGTTTGGGAGGTAGAATCAGGACTGAAAAATTCAATGTGTTGAGTGTTTAAAAACACCAGCAGTAAGCTTGTTGGCATAAATAAATAATTACCATCTATAGTTACTTAAATCTGGGACATAAAGTACTTACAATGTAAGTCGCCCTTGGGGTACTTATCTCTGATGTGAGATTCCCTTGTGGTCTAACTGAGAAAAGTACGAATCAGTTGGGGAATTTAATGTCATACTGGCAAGTTGGCCATGGTGGCATAGTGGTTAAAGCAGCCGCTCGATAAGCAGAAGATCTGTGGTTCAAATCCCAGCTATGGCATTGAAATTTTCAGTCCTGATTCAACCTCTTAAAGATGATTAAGGGTTCTAAAGTAAGAACAAATTAGAAACTAAAAACTTCACTTATCTTAGTAATGTTGCAAGTTATTTTTTGAAACACAACATTACTAAGATAAGTGAAGTTTTTAGTTTCTAATTTGTTCTTAGTTTAGAATGTTGTTGCTTCACTGTTAATAGCTTCAATTTCCTTAATTAAATGATTAAGGGTTTATAATTACTGATTAGGTGGAGTTTAACTTATATGTATATTTTATGTTAACTTGGTTCTTACCTCGAGGGACATGTCTGGCTCTGAGACCTTGAGATCTAGCAGCATTTCTTGGAACTGGTCCCCCACCTGAAACAGACGCAGAAGTAACTCTGTGTGACTGACACTGCAACACAACACAACACACTGCCAGGTTACCTTGGAGTGGACTCGCTCAGCATCATTACAGAACACGAAGATGAGGCTCAGGTCCATAGCAATAGAGATGCACACATAGACAACAGCCACAGTACGATGAGTGTCGCTAAAGAGAAGTGTGCCTAGTGTCCAGTACATGTTCAGGGTCATCTTGGCAAACATGTACACGATGAAGAAGTTGTAGATGTGGTGGACGTCCCTACCTAGGAGTCCTACCAGCTGGGCTAGATGTACCCAGGTTTTTAGGTTCCTGGTGAGGACAGCGTTCCGAGGTTGTGGCGACATCCTCAGCTCCTGGACACAGCAATAGACTACCATAGCTTCTCTTCCACTACAACTTCAACTTCTAACAAATAGAGATCTGTGGAGCTTTGCTTCTGCAGTAGATGGAGGTAGAGGTAGACACAAGGAGAACATCCAGATGAAAGAGAAGACAAAGGAAATATAAGAGGAATAAGAATTAAAGCAAGACTAAGCTGAAGAAAAGGAAAAAGGAACACTGGAAGAAGAAAACCACAAGATGAGGAAGATATAGGGGAATGATGATGACAGTGATGATGACGATGACGACGATGATGATGATGATGATGATGATAACAATAGTCTGAAAAAGCACTAAGGAAAAGAAGAGTAAGAATTCAAAGAAGCAGAGGAAGAATGAAAACAAAATCAAAAGTAGGATGAACGCAAAGGACAGAAAACAGACCATGAGAAAGAAGAGAAAAAGGAATAAATCAAAGAAGAGAAAATCAAGAGAAGGAAGAAAAAGAAAAGAAGAGAAAGAAAATTGTATTACAGTAGAATGTGAGAAAAGTGTACAAGGTCTAAGGGTCTGTCGACAACTAGGTCACTAGGGATCTGAGAAGATGAATGCCCAGGAACAACCACCAACAGTGATAATAATAACAGTGGTGGTGGTGACGGTGGTGGTGGTGTCAGTGCTATTGGTGGTGTTGGTGGTGACGGTGACAATGAGGGTGGCGGTGGCAGTGGTCTTGGTGGTGATGGTGGTGGTGGTGATGTGGTGGTGGTGTTGGTGGTGGTGGTGGCTCTGGCAGTGGTGGTGACAATGAGGGTGTCAGTGTCGGTGGTGGTGGTGGAGGTGGAGGTAGTGGTAGTGTTGGTGGTGATGTGGTGCTGGTGATGGTGGTGGCCATGGCTCTGGCGGTGGCAGTGGCGGTGAGGGTGGCAGTGAGGGTGGCAGTGTCAGTGGTGGTGGTGATGGAGGTGGTGGTGGTGTTGGTGGTGATGGTGATGCTGGTGTTGGTGGTGGTGGCATTAGTGGTGGTGGTGATTGTGGTGGTGTTGGTGGTGATGGTGTTCTTTCTTAATTAACGTCCTCCAGCATAATGTAATATCAGACGGTGACTGAATGAAACCGGTGAAATGATGCTCAAATGAGCCCTAGGTCCATGGAGCTTTAAGTTACCCAACATTTATCTACTCAGGATAAGGGAAATCCTCAGAAAAAACCTTCCCCAGATAACTTACCCTAAGTGAGACTTGAACTCACTACCTCTTGAACACAAGGCAGACACGCTAACCATCACGCTACCGAGACGGGCAATGTTGTTGGTGATAGTAGTAGTGGTGGTTATGGTGTTGGAGGTGGTGATGGTGGTAGTGTTGGTGGCAGTGGTGGTGATGGTGATAATGGTGGTGATAATGGTGATGGTGATGGTGGTGATGGTGATGGTGGTGGTGATGGTGGAGATGGTGGAAATGGTGGTGATTCTGGTGGTGATGATGATTGCAGTGGTAGTGGTGGTGATGGTGGCAGTTGTGGTGGTGGTGATAATGGTGGTGGTGATGGTGGTGGTGATAATGGTGATGGTGGTGGTGATGGTGGTGGTGATGGTGGTGGTGGTGATGGTGGAGATGGTGGTGGTGGTTCTGGTGGTGATGATTGCAGTGGTAGTGGTGGTAATGGTGGTGGTGGTTTTGGTGGTGGTGGTGATGG
This sequence comes from Tenodera sinensis, assembly GCA_030765045.1. NCBI lineage: Eukaryota > Metazoa > Arthropoda > Insecta > Mantodea > Mantidae > Tenodera > Tenodera sinensis. The sequence goes on from CM060964.1 coordinate 387,120,703, forward strand.
TGGTGGTGGTGATGGTGGAGCTGGTGGTGGTGGTTCTGGTGGTTATGATTGCAGTGGTAGTGGTGGTGGTGGTTTTGGTGGTGGTGATGGTGGTAGTGATGGTGTTGGTGGCGGTGGCAGTGATGGTGGAGATGGTGGTGATTCTGGTGGTGATGATGATTGCAGTGGTAGTGGTGGTGATGGTGGCAGTTGTGGTGGTGGTGGTGATGGTGGTGGTGATAGTGATAATTATGGTGGTGGTGATAATGGTGATGGTGGTGGTGGTGATGGTGATGGTAGTGGTGGTGATGGTGGTGGTGATGGTGGTGGTGGTGATGGTGGTGGTGATGGTGGTGGTGGTGATGGAGATGGTTGCTTTTTAATTATTTTGTTGTTTAACGATGCTGTCAATTGGCAGGGTCACATCAGCATGGCAGGAGTTCTTTAACATGGCAGTAACTCTACTGACATGGAGCTGTCATTTTTAAGCACATTTAAAAACCATCGACCTGGGCTGCGTTTGAACCCATGACCTTGGGATCAGTAGGCCAGTGTCTAACCAACTGAGCCACCCAGACCGTCAGGTGATGGTGGAGATGGTGGTGGTTTTGGTGGTTGTGGTGGTGGTGGTGGCAGCGGTGGCGGCAGTGGTGGTGGTAGTGGTGGTAGCAGTGGTGGTGGTGGTGGGGGTGGTAGTAGTGTTGGTGGTTGTGGTGGTAATGGCATTGGTGGTTGTGGTTGTGGTGGTGGTGATGGTGGTAGTAATAGCAATAATAATGATGATGACGACAATAATGATGATAATAAATAAATAAATAAATAAATAAATAAATAAATAAATAAATAAATAAATAAATAAATAAATAAATGAATGAATGAATGAATGAATGAATGAATGAATGAATGAATGAATGAATGAATGAATGAATGAACGAAGGAACGAAGGAACGGACAAACGGACGGAGGGAGGGAGGGAGGGAGGGAGGGAGGGAGGGAGGGATGGATGGGTGGGTGGATGGGTGGATGGGTGGATGGGTGGATAGGTGGATGGGTGGATGGGTGGATGGGTGGATGGGTTTTTTTTTTTTTTTTTTAAGATTCTTTATTGTTCGACATGTTCCATTACAATATGTAATACTACATGTTGGGTTTGCTTATTATAAATTTAACATTAATAATTACATAGATTTATACAGTTCAATTATTTTTTGTCAGGTTAATTGCATTGGCATACTGAATATATTCTTTAAAATAACTTTTAGCAATTTCGACTTTAGTTGGTGGCCATCTTCCTCTTCTTTGAATTATTTTCCTTCTGAATGTTCTTCTTTTTTCTTCGAGATTTTTGCAGTCATAAATTATATGGTCTGTTGTTTCCTCTCCTCCATTACAGGAACAACTAGGGTCATCTGTGATGTGGAACCTATAGTAGTATGCTTTAAGTCTTCCGTGTCCTGTCAGTAGTGTTGTAAGGTTTGCTGTTAGATTTATCCTTAACTTCAGTCTGTCTGCTACAGTAGGAAAGTATTGCTTTGTTTCCTGACCTTTGGTTGTTTCTTGCCATTGACTTTCCCAATGTTTTAGACTTTCTTGTCTTAGCGTTCTTCTAACAAAGCTCTTTGGAAGTCTATTATAGCTGCATTCCTCTTCGTTTGTAATTGCTCTCTTTGCTAGTCGGTCTGCAATTTCATTGCCTTGTATCCCTATGTGTGCTTTGACCCACCCAATTTCTACATTCCAGTTTTGTTTTTCTAAAATTTTTAACATTGTTCTAATTGCTTCTGTTAGGTAACTGTGAATTTTGTAGTTATGCAATGATTGTAATGTGACTCTACTGTCCGTGTATATCGCTGCAGTTTTGTTATCTTCTTCAGTTAAGTAAATATTTTCAACAGTTTCTAATGCTTTCAACACTGGGTGGATGGGTGGATGGGTGGATGGGTGGATGGATGGATGGATGGATGGATGGATGGATGGATGGATGGATGGATGGATGGATGGATGGATGGATGGATGGATGGATGGATGGATGGATAAATGGATAAATGGATAAATGGATAAATGGATAAATAGATAAATAGATAAATAGATAAATAAATAAATAAATAATAATGATAATGATAATGATAATGATAATAATAATGATGATGATAATGATAATAATAATAATAATAATAATAATAATAATAATAATAATAATAATAATAATAATAATAATAATAATAATAATAATAATAATAATAATAATAATAATAATAATAATAATAATAATAATAATAATAATAATAATAATAATAATAATAATAATAATAATAATAATAATAATAATCATAATCATAATCATCATCATCATCATCATAATGAGAACGATAATAATGATGATGATGACGACGATGATGAAAAGAGGAAACACTAAATGAAGAACAAACCTGTGACAGTCGATGTAGCAAGCTGGATGCTGTACGAGACAGACACACACACAACACATGCCACAGAGCAACAGTTGTTAGACGCAGAGCCAACACATGCACATCTGTAAGGAACTGAAGCGTCTGGAAGGGCATGTTGAGTAGCTGGTATAGCAGCTCCAGGACCAGACTCATACACACTATTAACACCGTCAGCACTGAGCTGCGTCTCCTCATGCTGGGGAGCAGCACTCTCACATCCTGCACACAAATTTACCACACTTAATATTGTTAATTCTTTAAAAAATCACCTACAATGCTACAAACAAAACTAGCGCCAATATTGAACCCTGAAGTACTCATGACTAGGGACACAATTTTATGGTGGATAAAAATTGTGAATATCAATATAAAAAGAAGGCTCAAAGCAGGATAAAACCGGTGAAATGAAATATCAATTATTACTGTTATAATTTAAACTTCAATTAATGTTCTATGTAGCAGGTTCATTGAAATAACAAGCAAGCAGGGTTTCTAAGTTCCCTGCTATAATATTGGTACTTTTATCTGACAAAATATGGTATACTGAAGGAGCTCCTTCACAATCATAATTAGAAATTGAAATATAGGTACATAGACTGTGGTTCTCAGCATTCCATTCAAAATTGGGCAGGAAACACAGCATAATTTTGCTCATAGGCCTCTCTATCAAGCTTAAAGTTCTTCTACATGCTGTATGTAAATCTATGATACGGTACCACTGGCTTTACTTCCCTTCTGAAGGAAGCGATGTTAAGGATTTTCATGCCCGTAAAAGTCATCACCCTCCGCACGGTTTGAACCCATGACCTAGGGATCCAGAGGCTAGTATGTTACTCCTAGACCATGGAGGAAGACATTCGTTGCCATGCAAACTGTTTCATGTGCACCTAACTGCCAGAATGTAACTGTACAATCATGTACAGTGGCTCTACAGTGCACGCCTCCTGCTGTCCATCGCAGCCTTCTATAAAATATGCGTGAACTTACCATTCTAGTTTAAGTTATGTGTGTTTGTGGAGTGTGGGAAAACCAGTATAGGGGAGGGGGGTGTGGTCTCCAGCACTTTTCTCCAGTGGTGGTGCTGTAGCACGGAAGGCATATTATTCTATGCATTCATTGAACACTCACGTATGCCACTGGTTATCTGTTAACCTACCTTCCCTGTCGCTCTCATATACCTTTCCTGCTTATTGTAAACATAGTTGCAATGCTTCCAGCCACACGGAGCTTGAACTCTTGAACTTGACCTCACATCTGGCTTTCTATGTTGCAAAAAGTGAAACAGATCTTGTTTTATTGCTGAAATAACTCTTTTAAGATAAGTTATGCAGAAACATCGCAATGAAATATTAATTTCATGTTAAATCATAAATAAACGTTCATTTTGCGAGTAAATATCACAAAAAAATTATTAATTTAATGGTAAATTGTAAATAAACACTCATTTTGCGAGTTGCATTAAAATTTGCATTTAATTGCGAGAGTAAATGGTGGCAATTAAGTGGACAATCACAATAGAATTGATTTTGAAAATTTTTTATTGCATATTAACATATTTTGGCCATCGTGATCCACCAAAAAATTGTGTCCCTATCTATGACTAGTATTTTGCATTCTTCTATCATTCAGTATGGAGAAACAAATTAACACAAAAACTATGCTCCATTTGATATCACAATTAGTTTCTCAGCATTTTTGTGCTACTAGTTAAAATTCAGATAGGCATGAAGGGGATTCCCCAGCACTGAGGTGTATGAAGGAGAAAGGCATATATCACTCACCAGGGGAGGATGGGGGCAGTGCACATACTCCTTCCAAAGGTCAGTGGCAGATCCCTTCTCTTTCTCAGCTTATCTATTTCGGTTACGTATTCATTCTCCAAATCCGACTCCTCTAAGCTAACAATGAATTAATTGATCAACCCTCCCATTCCCAAAAACAGTGTTCATGTTTTTCCAATAATATTGTCATAATGGCCCTGGTACCAGGTGCTGCTGCTGTGAGTTGGAGTGCAGCAGCCTAGCTGTTGCTGGTACTGGGGGTGCTTACCTCCCTTACTGACCCTTTTCCTGGTAGAACAATAGGCCATACGGAAACAGTAGCTATTGTCTGCTATCCCTCCGTCTAGAGTGTTCCTCCTTATTCACTCTGGTGGTTTCCACTTCCAGAACTCTCTCGCACTGTCAGGCACTATATAAGGGACTCACTCATGGCCAGAGACGAAGTTGTACTAGTTATCATTGTAGTGAAGTGTTGTTGTGTACTGTGGGAGTCAGTTAAACATTTACAAAGTGTTCAGTGGACAGCACCAGTGAACCATGCCAAGTGAAGTTCAGTGTGAGTTGTAATCTGACAGTTCTTTATTGTGATTCGATTCAACAGTTGTTCTGTTGCTCTGAGTTTTTACAAAAGCGATCTAAGTGTAACATTAGCACTATGCTAACTGACTAGAAGGCAAATGAAGTGTGTTTAGCAGCAACTGGTGTTTTCTCATTTGTTACAATATGATGGTTCATGCACAGCTGTTTGCCAATGCAGTTCTGCAAATGTATCTATTTCATATCTTATGTGAGCCAAGCCAAAAGTTTTTAGCAGCTCCTAAACCAGAAATCTGATGACAATGGTTTTATTTTAGTTTGAAAGGGCACTGTTTCTGGATGCTAGAGCATGTGTGTCTACACCAAATGGTGAGTGAAGATCCAGGCACTGATGAGTTACAGTGCAAGATGGATCTATCATGCCACAACTTTTGAGCAATGATATATGACTACAAAAAGGTAGTTAAAATGCAAAAGAATGCCACACCTTGCTAATATTTTGGTGAGTTTGCCACTTCTTTGGTCATGGATAGAAATTGGTATTATGAGTTTTCAAAGGGTTGAAAGTCTTTTGAAGACGAACCTCCTCCTAGTCACTCAGCAATGGCGGTGACCCAAGAAACATTGATAATGGAGGAAAATGATTGAAGATGAACCCTGTCTCATATTTTGTGACACTGAAGAAATCCTAAATATTGGGTCAACTGCAGCACAGACCATTGCTTACAATCATTTAGGCCTAACTAAGCGATGAGCCCATTGGGTGTCACATTCCCTGTTAAACCCAAAAGAACAGAAGAGTGAATTGGTGTCATTTTATACCTGACAAATTTGACAAAGGATGGTGCAGAGACACTCACAGTAACATCACAGGTGACCCCAGACGGATGCTTTCCAAATGAGAACTAGCCATGAAAATTCGGAGAACTATGAACTGTGGAAAGAAGCCACTTTCCTCACCAAGATGGGTCATCTCACCTCTGTGACCTTCAACACACATCCCACAGTGAATGCAGAATGGTAAGTGACTGACAGTCATTGTCACATGGACAATGCCAGAACAAAGGACTTCTTCAAGAAGGAAAAAGTGTGAGACTTCCCGCACCCACAACTTCATGTGTTAAGCTATAATTTATGTAACTATGGCTCCAAAGTTGAGTGATGATATGAACAAAGTTCATCGATTGTATAGGGAGCAACGGTATTTGTGGAACCAGCACAACATCCTATACAAGGACAAAAATGCTTGCCAAACGGCACTGTGTGAGTTTGCCTCTCAATTAACCATTCAGGGCTTTGGTGCACATGAAGTGAAGGCTACAATTAAGTTGTTTATGTGCCTAGCTTGAAATGGTACAACATAATGAAGGAAGTAATGGTGAAAGAAATGTTGACAAGAATGTCTTGAATCAAAAGAAAACAGTATAAAGAAGCAACTTACATAAAAACTGAAATAATATTTTAAACTGAAATAAGTATGTGTGGTTAAAACATGTAGCATAGAAATTAAAACCACAGAGCCATGAAATTGGATCCCATGTGATTGTCAAAGTAAATGTTCTGATCTTATAGAAGACAGATAATTAAATGTTGTTATTACCTTAAAATTTATAAGGAGTATACACTAGGAATTTGAAACCTTCAAGACTCAGTAATGCTGCATAAAAAACTGTATTTTTTATGCAATACATAAAATGTGTTCTTCTCAATGCATATGGAATCACATATTTATATTACAATGGAAACAATTTATTTTAAAATGGGGAAAAATAAGGAAATTGTCAAATGAGAAAGGTTGTGAAGTTCAGGATATATCATGTTTTTTCCATAGAAAGAGAATTTCCTTGTCCACTCCTGCTTTTTCTCTAACTTCTCCACTAGAACTTAATATGACTCAGCAATAAATTTCCAGCAAAGATCATTATAAATTGAATGTAATTCCTAACGGAATGCAACAGACGCTGCACACCCAGCCATTTCTTGCCATCTACTGCCATGGTAACAGCTTCCCCGTGTGAACGGGTTCTCGTTCAACTGGACTGACCAGCAACTGTCTTGCAATCATTTGAGGACAACTGGCGCCGAGAACTGTCTCATCAACTGGCATTGTGTATCATGTAAATGTGGCTTAAAGAAGCCTGGACTGAGACACTTTCTATGTGGTTTCAAACCATGGAAAAGTGGGTAAGTCTTATGGAAATTATTTTGAAAAGTTGAATTTCTGCTAAGAAACTTTTGGCATAACCCTCATATAACTGTCTTTTTTTTAGGTTGATACTTGCGTACAACACTGGTTTAGCTGCTTTAGGATGTGATTCAATATCATGTACTTGCATTTCTATTTTCTTAATGGAAATGTTGGAGCTTTATTTGGTATAGTGGAATGATACAGTGCATTATCTATAACAATAATAGTAAAAAGAGAGGAAGAGTATACATGTTTTTTGCAGATTTTGAGAAGGCATTTGATACAATAAACAGGAGAGCTCTTTCATGGAAATTAAGAAGAAAGGGGGTGAGCGAAAATTTTATAAAGGAAGTAGAAAAAATATAAAATGGGATAAAGTTTTGTATAAGATGGGGAAAGAATGAAATCACAGAAATGACGGAACAAGCAATTGGTTTGAGGCAAGGATGTAAACTTAGTCCAATATTATTTAATTTATTCATAGACGATATAATAGATAAAATCCAAAAAGCGAACAAACACTGTCCTGTAATAGCGAATAAGGAAATACCAGGATTGCTATATGCTGATGATTTAATGGTAGGATCTATAACAATTGTAGGATTACAAAGGGCAATAAATGAGGTGCAAAAATTTTGTGAGGAATGGGGAATAAAGATAAATATAAACAAGTCCAAGGTCATGGTTTTCAAAAAGGGATTTAAATTGAGAAAAGAGGAGAGGTGGGTATTAAATGGGAATACTTGGGAGTGAGGCTAAATAACAGAGGAGAGTGGGAGGCACATGGAAGAAAGATAGAAGCAAAAGGGAGAGCTGCAATGTCAGGAGTCAGAATTTGCAAATACAAGTTAGAGATGACAACCAAGTGGCTGGAAAGGATGTATGAGGCAGTAGTGGAATCAAAAATGCTTTATGCAGTAGAGATCTGGGGGGCCACAGATATAAACAAGAACGTAGATCATATGTATAGAAAGTTCTGCAAAGAATTATTGGGACTACCGAGATCGGCGCCAAGAGAAGTGGCCTTGGTAGAGCTTGGGAAAACAAGAAGGAAAGGAATAATAATGGAGAGAATAATAAAATTTTGGTATAGATGTTTGGTTAAAGAAGATGGAGAAATTTTAAAATTGTGTATGAAGCAACAAAAAAATCTAGAGAATGAAAACAGTTGGTGGGCAGGGGTTGGAAAAATTATGGAGAAAATAGGAATGGGAGATATATGGAAACTTGAAGAAAGAAATGAAAGTAATGTAGATAAACTAGTAAAGTGTAGGGTAGAAGACATAGAAAGGCAAGAGATATGGGGAAGTTTAGAAAACAAGAAATCATTACAATTCTACAAGCAAATAAAAAGAGGATGGGGGCGAGAACCATATGTGGATTATTGTAACAGACAGGAAAAAGAAGGACTAGCGTGGATGAGAACAGGAGCAATATTTTTAAGAGGGACAAGAAGCGATAAAATAGGAATATGTGAAATGTGCGGTGAGAAAGAAAGTATAGAACATTATTTGACAGAATGTAAGGAATTAGCATTATGGAGGAAAAAGGTTTGGGAGAAAAAATGGGAAAAAATAGAGGGGAAAATGGTAGCCATAAAAATGTTAACAGTGAAAGAGGAAAGGAAGGCTAGAAGTATAGGTGAGTTTTTGAAGAAAGTAAGAGAAAAATGGGCAAGAAAAGTAAAGAGTGTAAATGAAGAAGGCAGAGTGGGGGAGAGGGACAATTAATTAATATAAGATGGAATAGATTGATCAGAGCTACCTGGGAGGCAAATGGCCTGGGAGCCATGCAAACCAAGGTAGCAATAAGGTTATGTAATATTTGTATGTAGTTTAGGTTAGAGTAGGATAATTGTAAAAGTTATGTAAAAGAATTGGTACAAATAAAATTCATTCATTCATTCATATAACAATAAGTGAACTCAAAGGAATGTTTCAAATGAAAAACGGTGGCATTCACATCTCCATGATGGAACCAAAAGAGACAATTTGGAATGAATCCCACCAAGGTACCTGCATGCAATACTGTAAATCTTTGTCCCTTTCCTAACGGTACATTCAGAGGTATGTTGACATTATCATCAGATTTTACGTGACTAACGAAAAAGACAGGCTACAGCACAAACTGCAGGGACATATATTCAAGATGTTCTCAGGCTTCGAGTCAGGTGTAGTGATGAAGAGCCATCAACGTTTTGGGAGTGTACATACCAGGAGAGGGTATACCGTATCCCCTGTGAATGCGGGACACCGTACATAGGGCAAACCGACAGGACCATTTCCACCAGTCAAGGAGCATGAACGGTCCATACGCTTAATGCAGCCTGACAAGTCAGGGCTGCCGGAGCACTGCTTTGAAAAAGACCACAGAGCTAACTTCAAAGAAATGACCATTGTGGCAAAATGTAGCGGTTTCTGGGACTGGAGGGTTAAGGAGGCTCTGTCCATCTCCTCCAAGAAGAGCACACTGAACCGGGACACTGGATTGCAGTTTAGTCCCTCCTGGAAACCAGCCTTAAAGTTGGAAATTGACCAGCTCAGAAAACACAGATTCCAACAGAGCGGTGAACCACCTCCACATTAGACTGAGTGTTTTCTACTTGGTACGTGCTAGTGGACTGTACATATACTGGTCCTTTCACTCTTGCTAGTCATTCATCATCCTGATAATGGGAGAGATGGACACTCCCAAAACGTCGATGGCTCTTCATCACTACACCTGGCTCAAAGCCCGAGAACATCTTGAATATGTTCATCGCCAGGAAAGCTTCAAATCATATTTTGCAGGGACATAGTTTTCCTAGTCTGATCTTGGCCCAATGAAATAAAACCACAATCGCCTAACATATCCATGTTCTAAACAAACAAAAACTTGCCCAGTGAGTTCATACAAAAGATACAGTTTTATCATGATGCTATACAATATTAGCCATGTATCAGACTACCATTACTACATAACTCTGATTTGTGCCACAGCCTGTCTTTCTCGTTAGCCACACAGATCTTGGGCACATCCACTTTTTTTCTGTATGGTTAGCGTTAAGTATGTTTCATCAAGATAAACTAGCTCTTACAGAATCCATTTTTCTTAAAAAACAAAATCTCTTTGCCACTATCCGGTTATTCCAAAACAATTTCCAACTGTCATTATTTGAAAGTTTTCACATTGAGAAATAACCAAGCAAGCTTAAAATTCTCAAAAACTGCTACTGAGACCAAGAAGAAAGTAACAGAGGGTCCCACATGTGGTATTAGGGAATTTTAAGTTGATTTGACTTAGTTACAGTATAAAAATATGTTGTTAAACTTTAAAATCCTTTTTTCTCAATTCTTCTTTTAGTATTTTTCACTATTCAAAATGCTTTGGACCCTAGTTTATAACTTATTAGCTTGAAATTTTGAAGAGAGCTTCAGAGATTGAAGTATTAAAATTTGTCATGTGCTGGTTAAAAAATATTAAATAATTGAGTTGAATGATTATTTATTTATGCCAGCAAGCTTATTCCTGGTGTTTTTAAACACACAAGCCATGTGTGGGCAATGTTTAAGAGGTTGAATTAGAAACTGAAAAATTCAATGCCATAGCCAGGATTTGAACTATGGATCTTCCGCTTATCGAGCGGCTACTCTAACCATTAAGCTACCATGACAAACTTGCCAGTACAACATTAAATTCCCCAGCTGATTCGTACTTTTTCCCGGTTAACCACAAGGGAATCTCACATCAGAGATAAATACCCCAAGGGCAACTTACAATTGTAAGTACTTTATGTTCCGGGTTCAAGTAACCTTGGTCCGTGGTTCAAATCCTGGCTATGGCATTGAATTTTTCAGTTTCTGATTCAACCTCTTAAAAATTTAGTTGAAATTACGTCTTTTTCATAACTCATACTGAAAAAATTGAAAATATCAATAAACTGTATACAAAATATCTTATTTTTCTCTTAACCTAATTAAATCTTATTGTTAGCTAATGCTGGATTTCTGACAATGAAGTCATTAATCCTCTTGCTCTCCAATATTTTTCACTGATGATATTGAAGAGAGCAATAGCAGTAATAGTAACCGCTTTTTAGAGAGCACTATATTTTTATGTTTTGGCGGTCACATCGCTCTCTCACAACCCCCAGAATGTCTGGAGGACCACACCTGTCGTTGGTTTATGGGTCTCACCGACCTGACTGGGAGAATTATCAAAATAAATTCACCAACCATATCCTCTGATCACCAATCAGAGGATGTATTACATGCCATGACAGGTTAGCATGTTAGGGGTTAAGATTTTATAGAGAAATTAGAGAAATGGAGAGGTTGGAAAAATAAATAAATAAATAATTAAATCTAAGCAATGGCGATATGGCGATTTCTTTATATAGTGAGCTCAGATTAAAATTTTAGGAGAGCTACAACAAACTGCAGGATCCAAGGGTCATTTCATATTAGCATATCAAAAAGTGATTTATTATTAATAAATATATTAATAATTTAAACACGGTTTGATATAGAACATTGAAATTTTGTGTACTCTATATATTTTATGTTCTGAGTGTGTGGAAAAAATTCAAAGCAATCAGGAGAAAACTGTGAATTTTTTAATTTTCATAGATGCATTGCCTTAACATGAAATAGATATAAGAATTTTGAGAGGTAGAACTGGAACTTAAAAATTCAATGCAGAAGGTCTGTGGTTCAAATCCCAGTTGTGGCATTGAATTTTTAAGTTCCAGTTCTACCTCTCAAACTTTGCCCACACATGGCTTGTGTGTTTAAAAACACCAACAGTAAGTTTGTTGGCATAAATAAATAATAGATACAAGAATGTTTGTTAGAAGCAAGTCCTGGTCCGTACCAAAGTATTCTCCCATGAGTAGAGGAACCGGGCAAATGCCCCAGAATCCCTCCAGAAAGTGAAGGGTAGACAAACCACTAGCAGCATCAGCACCAGATGGTAGAATGCCAGGATTGAGTCATCAAACATGTTAGAGTCGAACTCGTGACCATGAACCTCCCACATGCCAACCACAACCAGCACATACACCACCAGGGAATACACAGAAGCTATGGACACCACTCGAACAATGGGCTTTGTGTCTGCAACCAAAAATAGAGGGTGTATGTTTACTGATGGGATGCCCTGCCCTTCCAACATTAAAACAGCAAAAAAGGTTAATATAAAAATGTGTCATCAGAGAATCATTTATTGCTGACTAACAAGACAAAATTGAAAGTTATAAGATTGATGCATGCTCTAAGCCTGCATTCCATGCTATTACATTGTTGCAAATTCTGGAATGTTTTGTATTTGGTCAAACCCAGAGTGGATATGCTCTTTTATATCAGTGGTCATCAAGTATTGGACTTATGACATAGGAGCAGGAAAACGCTAGCACTCTGTGAGGAGAAGACACAAGCAGTGCACATTAGAGGCCTGCATGGGCCGGCATTCTTAGGTTCGGTCCAGCCCGGCCCGAACTCAACCAAGCCCTAGCCCGGCCTGAGCCCAAGAAAAGGTTATAGTGCCCGGGCCCAAGCCCAGCCCGGCCTGTGGGCTTGGTCCCAGCCCGTGCAGAACTCTAGTGCATGTACAGCATTGGTAAGCACATGTAGTGCTGTGACTTGGTGGCTCATATTGTTTTGTATGTTACTAAAAGTAATCTAATTCTACATGATTCAGAGTCCAATATCAAACGTTAGTTTATGATAAGTTAAAATTTACATTACTTTTGTTAATAATAAACACATTAACTGAGCGTTGATTCACTGACGCAACTTTCCGAGAGTCCTGGACAATAGCTATGATACTGAAATTCAGGGTATGAGCAATACAAACTGGATGTAAATCACATCACGTGTTTGGGCACGTAGTATTGTAACATTGTGGTGGGTTTTATCAACTCTTTTCATATTATAACGCTCTCATGACGCTTCCATTTTCACTAATAATACAGCATGCTAATGCGAAAGAATAATCATAATTTAACACACTTTGTCACAAACCTCCAACTATTTGGTTCTGAACCAAAAAAAAAAAATTATTTTCTTGTTTAACGACGCTGTCAATTGCCAGGATCACATCAGCGTCGCTGGTGTGCCGGAATTTTGTCCTGCAGGAGTTCTTTTACATGCCAGTAAATCTACTGACATGGAGCTGTCATTTTTAAGCACACTTAAAAACCATCGGCCTGGGCCGGGTTTGAACCCATGACCTTGGGATCCGTAGGCCAGCATCTAACCAACTGAGCCACCCAGACCGACGGTTCTGAACAAGACGAACATGAAACATAACATGATAGATATGTGGCAACCATGTGCTCTGTATGCAGTTAGGCTTTAGCAGACAAAAACCAATTGAAACTTTAGTAAAAATGGTAAAAATAAACAAAGCATTTGTTTCCAGTGTTACCTATAGAACTACTTGTACACTTAGTCATTTCATTTGATAATAGATTCATTGAAAATTTAAAAACAGAACTGAAACAAACTTTCATGGCTAAAGCTGGCAATGATACAACCTCTCATCTGCACCATTCCCTTACCCTTACTGCTACTTCTGGTTTGTATCGCTCGTACCCTGAACTTTAGTATATATTATGTTTAACGAGCTTGAGTAACCTTATTATATATTGTTATAATATTGACATGTTTTTCGTGTTTATGGTAGCTGAAGAGAGGACTCCATTACCATACATAAATAAGTAAATAAATAAGTAGATGGGTGGATGGATGGATAGATGGACAAATAGGTAGATGGATGGACGGACGGATGGATGTATAAACAAATAAATAAATTTTAACTATCCCAACAAAGGTACCAAATCCACCGGTGTTATTGGTTTCTCAACTCATGCAATTACAAAGTGCAAAGGCCGCTACTGTTCAGTGGAGGGTTAATGACTGAGCCCTGCCCCCACCCCACAACTTCTCTGCGCCTGCATGCAGGTGTACTGAGAAAAGAGAAATCCGTCGCTGCGGAATGGACAGCACAGAGCAGTGACCTGCTGGATCCGGCGGTTACCACGGGGGGGTGTGGCGTCAACTTGTGGGACGGAGGAGAAGCCCCAGCCAATCTTGCCCCATCCCCATCCCATCCCCATGCCCCATCCCCATCCGCCATCCCCATCCCAATCCCCATCCCCATCCCCATCCCCATTCCCCATGCCCCATCCCATCCCATCAAAATGAAAATGAAACTGAAACCATGCCCATCCCATCCCATCCATCCCCATCCCCATCCCCATCCCCATCCCCATCCCCATCCCCATCCCCATCCCCATCCCCATCCCATCCCCATCCCCATCCCCATCCCCATCCCCATCCCCATCCCCATCCCCATCCCCATCCCCATCCCCATCCCCATCCCCATCCCCATCCCCATCCCCATCCCCATCCCCATCCCCATCCCCAATCCCCATCCCCATCCCCATCCCCATCCCCATCCCCATCCCCATCCCCATCCCCATCCCCATCCCCATCCCCATCCCCATCCCCATCCCCATCCCCATCCCCATCCCCATCCCCATCCCCATCCCCATCCCCATCCCCATCCCCATCCCCATCCCCATCCCATCCCCATCCCCATCCCCATCCCCATCCCATCCCCATCCCCATCCCCATCCCCATCCCCATCCCCATCCCCATCCCCATCCCCATCCCCATCCCCATCCCCATCCCCATCCCCATCCCCATCCCCATCCCCATCCCCATCCCATCCCATCCCCATCCCCATCCCCATCCCCATCCCCATCCCCATCCCCATCCCCATCCCCATCCCCATCCCCATCCCCATCCCCATCCCCATTCCCCATCCCCATTCCCATCCCCATCCCCATCCCCATCCCCATCCCCATCCCCATCCCCATCCCCATCCCCATCCCCATCCCCATCCCCATCCCCATCCCCATCCCCATCCCCATCCCCATCCCCATTCCCCATCCCCATTCCCCATCCCCATCCCCATCCCCATCCCCATCCCCATCCCCATCCCCATCCCCATCCCCATCCCCATCCCATCCCCATCCCCGTCCCCATTCCCATCCCCATCCCCAACCCCTTCGCCTTCCTCTTCCTCTTCTTCTTCTTCTTCTTTTTCTTCTTCTTCTTCTTCTTCTATGGCACAAAGGCCCATTTTTGGGTCATGGCCACCAAGGTTGCTCTCTGCTAAACTTGTCAATCCTGTGTTGCCACTCTCCAATTGTGGATCTTGAGGATATGTAGTGAATCCTGGCATACATCATCTTCCCATATACTACATGATCTTCCTCCTACAAGCATGTTCTCTGGAACTCAATGTCTTTTAGATCCACTATTCCGAGGCTTATCCTGGGGCTTTGCAATAACTTGTTTTCTGCGGTGAGGTTGTTAGCCTTGCTCAAAGCCCCAGTAATCGCGGAGGGCTGATGTTTTCTTTCCAGGTTGGCTCCCTTAGCTGGTAGGTCTCCTTACATTACTTAGCCGTGTACGAAATGTACACATTGCCAGGGGGCTATGGCGTGGACGTGCATGTATTGGGCTAGGTAGGGATATATGGTGCTTCCTGTGTTTTAGTAGTGCATTTCCACCAGCACAAAATGCACCCACAGGACCACGTACTACCCCTTCGACCCCCATCCTTCCATTCAGATACATTTATTTTCTGCGTACGACCTTTATTTAACTGCTTTTTCAAAACTGCTACTCATCAATTGCTTCATTACCTCCACATTGTTTTGCAGATAGATCACTATTCCCTGGGATGTTAACATTGGAAAATGAATAAATCATATCTGAAAGGGAAATACAGGATTCTTCATTTAAAACCTAATGGAACACACGGCGTTTGCCTCTCTTGCAGCCTTGCTGGATTCCCTCCTACCGGCTGCCATTGTGCATGTGGTTAGTCAGTATTGGGCCTCAGAAAATCCACATCGCATTCAAGAAATCCCTCATTATGATCAGAGACTTAGAATTTGATGTGCTGTTGGCACTAGATGCACAACGCTAGCCTGCAAATTTAAACTGATTGTTTCTTGCCTAAAGTAAATAATGTGATTCTGTATTACTGACATGCTGAATCCAAATTTTCAATCCGTTTTCTTCTATCACGTAAGGTTTTCTTGCCAAATCACTATATATGTATTGTCGAATAAGGTGAATTTGACCACAAACTTTCTCATTATACTTTTTATTTTAAATGAAAACAATATATAATATACAGAACTTATAGAAACTATGTGTATGGTTACTCATACATGTCACTAGAGTCCTTTTGTTCTGTTTTGTCTTATTTACTTTACTTTTGGAATGCATCACACGCATTTTATACCCATTGGTTATTAGTTGAGAAAGCCCTCCAGTTCCTTTTCCTTTCATGTTTATCTTCAGGTATTTCATGCTTAAAAATTCAACAATAGTCAGCAAGCATACTTATGCTCCAGCATCCCTGGTACCTCCTTTCAAACTCCTGAATATCCTTGTAAAATTGTTCGCCTTGCTCTTCACTAAAAAATTCTAGATTTTCTCTAGATGAGAAACAGGAAGTAAGTTTTCACACTCATGTCATGTCATGTCATGCCACAATGCTTTGGTAATTTCGATCCTTGCTGTTACCAAGAACTGGTGAAACAACTCCATGCTGCTTTCTCATTTTCATCCATAGTGTTTTTAATACTGCATCAGACATCAATTTTCTTGTATCAGGACCATTAAATATACCTTCTTTTAGTTTTGCTTCAGACAGAAGTGGGAATTTCTCACTGATACTAGAGAACATACTTAAAGTAAACTGTTACTTGGAAGGGAAGTTATTACATTAATTTAAACCAGTGATAGATCTCAATATTTGGAACTCATTTGGTATCTTACGTTTTTGTCTCTGACCATTTCCTATGGAGATATTTTAGTTTTCTCAAAAACAAGCTGGCAACACTGCAGACTGTGTGGGTGTCGCTTTCCCTAGCTCAGTGCATAAACAAACACAGTAATGGTGCTTCTTGAGAACACCAACAAATACCCTGCCTTGTCCTTCTGTGTTTACTGCATGAGTCAGGCCAATTACAAGCGTTAGCTCCCAAAACATTAAAGCATAAGCGAAATTGCCAGACCTGTTTACATATACAAACCAGCTCAATACTCTAACCAACATCAACGCAACATTGTCGACTTACTGCATGTGTGAAAAAGCTGCTTGGAGTACTCCACATCTTTTAAGTGATTAATTATTTTGAAACTCTGTGTGATATCGCATAATTACTACTGAAGGTATGTGAGAAATAAGTTACTTGACGCATCTTACAAGTAACTAACTTTTATCTTCGTACATTCTTGTGGAATTATGCATCCAAGTTAGATCAAAAACCATTTATTTTTCCAAAATTGGCTGATCAAAGAACAAAATCCTACTAGACTTTTTGGTTTTTAATGCTTCTATGAAAAACATATTAGAAGGAATGTAATGACTTCCCTTCCAACCTGTATACTTGAAGTAGTCTCTCTCCTTACTTAAAGCCTTCACAAACTGTTTCATTAAATCAAGCTTAATGTGGAGAGGTGGCAGCACATCTTTAAGACTTGCTTCAAAGCATCAATGAAGAGTCTCCATTCACTTGGGTCATAATAAAATTTTAGAATAAGTTCTTTCACATTGTTGCAGTATACAAGATAGCCATCCACACAGAAAAAGCATTTAAAATCTTTTTCATGTTGTCGGTACCAATAGAATGATGTTTTCTTTTCTTGGAGTCTAGAGCCTAACAACTCAGCTAACTCTTTAGAGAGGGCAAGGTCCCTCACTAAATCATTTAATTCACTCTGGCTATAACACCTAGTTCTGTAGTAGACAATTATGGTATAGAGTGACTGTCACCCTTCATAATTTCCCTCTCTTCTCCATCAGACTTGAAAACTATTCAAGATTTCCTGGTTGCACCAGGATTGGTACATTGGTACATCAGGTACATCAGGCTCATGGGCTTGCAGTTTATTTTTAGAATTGTACCCTTTCAGATCACATGAACAGAAGCAGCAGTCATTACTATGGTTCATCTGCTCTCTCCAAACCATAGGTATTCCAAAAGATAGCGACGGTCTTCTGCCGTTGACCCAGTGACAAAGTTCTTCAATGCATGCTCTACATACTTTGTGCGGTGCCCAAGCTTTACTTTGGTCTCCAAGTTTGATCCCAAAGTAGGCAAGATATGATTTTTCCACAAAACCTATAATATTACGCCTCTGTTAGGCAATATATGTTTCCCACAAATACAACAAAAGTGGTCTGGATCATTTATATGTGAGTGATCCGACATGGTAAATACTTATGTATTGAACTAGTATCTTACATTCTACTCCATAATAAAGCCTGAGACTGATTTCGTTTCCAGACGAAACACAGACTAATGAAATGTGAGACGAACTACACTGGATATGTGTGTACTCATAAAGAGTACATCTATCACCAAAAAGTGGCCAATATTTATCTATCTCCCACAAACAAACATACACTAATGGCAAGGTAGCACGTTATCTCACTCTGAATTCCTTACACATTCGCACATCCTCTGCCTTCAGTTTTTTGCTATGAACAACCATAAAAGTATTTCAAATACATTTTGTTTTCAAATCCTGACATAATAAAACTACACATGTTAAAGCATTGCAGTATATATAGTGATGCTATCAGACCCTACAAACATAAGAAAATTGCACTATAAACAAAAAAGGAAAAAATGGTATGTGATAGGAACTTTCTGGCTTTGAATTTGATTTCAGCATGCTAAAAATTCCCCAAAAACATACAAACTTTGGAGGCAGAAATTTCATTGCAGACTAGAATAGTCATCCAATATTCTACGAGGAGATGAATGCAGAGAGGTACCGAAATGACATTTTGACCCCGTTTTATCATGAACTGACAGAAGAAGAGAAATCATATGGGTGGTTCCAACAAGATTCTGCTACTGCCCAAACAGCAGAATAGTCAAAGAATAAAATTAGGGAAGTGTTTGAAGACAGAGTGATTAGTGCTGGCGTACATGGCCTTCTCGCTCCCCCGATCTAACAGTGTGTGGGGTAGTAACCTGAAAGACAAAGTTTGCAAGACAAATCCTCATACATTAGAAGAACTAAAACAAAATATTAGAAATGAAATCAAAAACATTACAGTGGTTCAGCTTAATCAGAATGTGTTCTCCTGATATAGTGCTTGTTTAGCCTCGCGAGGGTGGGCAACCTTTCCAGCATCTTCTATAAGGTAAGAGTGTTATATATGCTTTACACACAGAGTTTATGTAGGAGCACAGCCAGCTGGGGCATAATCAATCATGCACAGGTGAAATGCTGTGTGCCCGACATAACTCTATTTCACAGTAAAAGAAGTTAAACTAACCTTATTTGTTGGGGCACTTTTTTACATTTTTCGCTAATTTTGAGGCATAAGGCATTTTTAGGAGTTTTATTACATTATATGGTATTTTTATATACTTCAGGCAGTTTTATTACATATTTATGCATTTTAAATATATCTTAGGTACATTTTATGTGTTTTTTTTTCAAGAGCAAAGGACCATTTTCATCTTTACATTTCATTTCTTAGTAAATAATTTGCAGATGTACTGTCAAGGGGGAACTTTTCTCTTGGAGAATGAACAGGAGACTTAGAAGCAAGTGACAGTCTACTTTAAGTATGTTCTCTAGTATCAGTGCAAGTGGAAAGGAACTTCTCACTTTACAAGGCTTTGTTAGCAGATAATCGGCAGTCATTCTCGTTTGAAAATCTGCAAATGGTGTTTGTTGTGCATTGCAGTTCAGGACTGGTGAAATGAACACTTAGTATTTTCCTACTAATTAGATCAATTGCTTATAGGATATCCTTTTTAATTTGTGTAACTGCATTAACCAAACTTGTTCTTTGTTTAATTGCATTATTTTATTTTGTATAATTTTGAATTTCCCTTAAACTAAATTTAAAATTATATGAGACTGAAACAAGCCCAAATGGCTTAAACCATGTAGTTGTTGAGGATGATACTATTAAAATAAAAATTTTCAGTTTAAGGACATTTTAAAAATATTATAAGGAATTTTTTTGAAATTTTTAGGTCTTAATTGCATTCTTAAAGTACACGTTTTAGTATTTTATACAGCATCAAAATCCTAGCCTTAATAATGTCACACAAGCTCGTTAAACATAATGTACTGGCTATTGTCCAGGACTCTTGGGAAATTGTGTCACTGTGCTTATTATTAACAAAAGTAATAGAAATTCTAAACCTGGTGTGCCATGGTTAAACTTTTTTGACAAAACCTTTTGTATCCAACGGAATTGCACACAAAAGAAATAGTGTCTGTCACACTGTGATGAATTTTGGCCCAATACAAATAACAGTTCACATAGCAAACATGAAAAATAATCATGGCAGATGCAAATATTAATTTAGCGATTGCTATATTATGTATAGGCTTGGGATTAATTTCAATGAGTCTAAGTATGAAGAAAAGATGCATTAGAAGCAAACAATATTGATGGATACGGTCATGGTTGCAAAGAAGGGAACAGAGTGTGGGCCGAGGTATATTGGGTCTACTACAAAACGAATTGAGGTTAAAGGAACCAGGAAGTTATCATAATTTTCTATGATTGACGAAGATTTATTTCTCAACCTTTTATACCATGTCGAAGGCAAAATTACACACCAGGACAGAAATATGAGACAAACTATTACAGCCCAAAAGAGATAAGGAACAATTGTAATGGTTCTCATCTTATTGGGCATGGACAGGAGATTTGAAGTCCTTTCATTACATAAAATTTAAACACAATGTTAACTGGATTTCCTATTATTTATGAAATATAGCTATGTAATGACCACCCCAGTAATATCTGTTAATATGAAGTTAATTACAGGTTCTATTTGTAATTCTGCCAGTACATCTTCATTATGTTTATGATCCCATTTTGTATATCCTGGGGCATACCTCATGAATTTAATTTCATTAGTCATTATTCTGCTTTCATCTTTCTTCCTCAGTGTCCATGCTTCACTTCTGTAACCAAGTACAGTCTTGCCAAGGTCTTATACAGGCAGGTTCTAGTAAGCCTTTGTACTAGGGAAGGTTTCACAATGTCATTAATTATTCTCATTGTTTTGTTGTACTTAGTAATTTTCTGGGAAATGTGTGTTTCATCAAAAAGGGATAATGTATATTTGAAATATGCAAAACAATGTACTCTTTCTAATACTTCTGGATCCAAACGTATTTTGCTAGGAACAGGGCATTTTCCATAGAAAGTCATAATTTTAGTTTTTCTTTATTTATTTTCATGTCATAAATCCAATTTTGTTAAAATGAAATGCAATGAACACTGAATTCATCTTCTGAAGATGCCAGCACAGCTAAAACGTCTACAAAAACTAAAGAATCTAGCTGTAAATGTCTATTTAGTTGTAAATACCCATGAGGTAATTTTCTCCATTCCCTAAACATTTGATATATATAATAAACAGTAATAATTTCTGACCAGAAAAGATACAAAAAAGGGTGAAAATTCAGTTCACTAAATTTCAAAGTCTTATGTATCTCACTATTTACAGTTGTAAGTTCAAAGTTCACACTTTCCCCCTGTCTTACTTTTAGAGCTCTAGCCTCAGAGGTCCCCGTCTAGGGGATATGTGGATGGCGACCACTAGGTACCTAAGCTGAGCAGAACATTACTTCCACTTACTGGTGTCCAGGGGATATGTGGATGGTGACCACAAGGTACCCAAGCTGAGCAGAACATTACATCCACTTACTGGTGTCTAGGGGAAATGTGGATAGTGACCACAAGGTACCCAAGCTGAGCAGAACATTACTTCCACTTACTGGTGTCCAGGGGATATGTGGATGGTGACCAAAAGGTACCCAAGCTGAGCAGAACATTACATCCACTTACTGGTGTCTAGGGGAAATGGGGATGGTGACAACAAGGTACCCAAGCTGAGCATAACATTACTTCCACTCACTGGTGTCTAGGAGATACGTGGATAGTGACCACAAGGTACCCAAGTTGAGCAGAACATTACTTCCTCTTACTGGTCTCTAGGAGATATGTGGATGGTGACCACAAGGAACCCAACATTACTTCCACTTACTGGTGTATAGAGATATGTGGATGGTGACCACAAGGTACTCAAGCTGAGCAGAACATTACTTCCACTTACCGGTGTCTAAGGGATATGTGGATAGTGACCACAAGGTACCCATGCTAAGTAGAACATTACTTCCAGTTACTCGTGTCTAGCAGATATGTGGATGGTGACCACAAGGTACCCAAGCTGAGCAGAACATTACTTCCACTTAATGGTGTCTAGGAGATATGTGGATGGTGACCACAAGGTAGCCAAGCTGAGCAGAACATTACTTCCACCTACTGGTGTCTAGGGGATATGTGGATGGTGACCACAAGGTACCCAAGCTGTGCAGAACATTACTTCCGGTTACTCGTGTCTAGGGGACATGTGGATGGTGACCACAAGGCACCCAAGCGGCGCACAACATTACTTCCACTTACCGGTGTATAGGGGATATGTAGATGGTGACCACAAGGTACCCAAGCTAAGCATAACATTACTTCCACTTACTGGTGTCTAGCAGATATGTGGATGGTGACCACATGGTACCCAAGCTGAGCAGAACATTACTTCCACTAACTGGTGTCTAGCAGATATGTGGATGGTGACCACAAGACACCCAAGCTGAGCACAGCATTACTTCCACCTACTGGTGTCTAGAGATATGTGGATGGTGACCACAAGGTACTCAATGTGAGCAGAACATTACTTCCACTTACTGGTGTCTAGGGGATATGTGAATGGTGACCACAAGATACCCAAGCTGAGCAGTACATTACTTCCATTTACTGGTGTCTAGGAGATATGTGGATGGTGACCACAAGGTACCCAAGCTGAGCACAACATTACTTCCACTTACTGGTGTGTAGGGGATATGTGGATGGTCACCACAAGGTACCCAAGCTGAGCAGAACATTACTTCCACTTAGTGGTGTCTAGGGAATATGTGGATGGTGACCACAAGGTACCCAAGCTGAGCACAACATTACTTCCACTTACTGCTGTATAGGGAATATGTGGATTGCCACCACAAGGTACCCAAGCTGAGCAGAACATCACTTCCACTCACTGGTGTCTAGGGGGAATGTGGACGGCCACCACAAGATACCCAAGCTGAGCACAACATTACTTCCACTTACTGGTGCCTAAGGGATATGTGGATGGTGACCCAAGCTGAGCAGAGCATTACTTCCACTTACTAGCCTCTAGGGGATATGTGCATCGCCGCCACAAGGTACCCAAGCTGAGCAGAACATTTCTTCCACTTACTGGTGTCTAGAGGATATGTGGATAGCACCACAAGCTACCCAAACTGAGCAGAACATTACCAACACTTACTCGTGCCTACGGGATAGGTGGATAGTGACCCCAAGGTACCCAAGCTGAACACAACATTACTTCCCCTTACTGGTGTCTAGGGGATATGTGGATGGCCACCGCAGGGTACCCAAGCCGAGCACAACATTACTTCCACTTACTGGTGTCTAGGGGATATGTGCATTGTGAGCACAAGGTACCCAAGCGGAGCACAACATTACTTCCACTTACTGGTGTCTAGAGATATGTGGATGGTGACCACAAGGTACCCAAGCTGAGGAGAACATTACTTCCACTTACTGGTATCAAGGGGATATGTGGATGGTCACCACAAGGTACGCAAGCTGACCTGAGCATTAGTTCCACATCCTGGTGTTTAGGGGATATGTGGATGGCCAACACAAGGTACCCAAGCTGAGCAAAACATTACTTCCACTTACTGGTGCCTATGGGATATATGGAAGGCCACCACAAGTTACCCAAGATGAGCGCAACATTACCTCACTTACGGGTATCTAGGAGATATGTGGATGGCGACCATAAGATACAAAGCTGAGCAGAACATTACTTCCAATTACTGGTGTCTAGGATATATGTGGATGGCAACAACAAGGTACCCAAGTTGAGTACAACATTACTTCCACTTACTGGTGTCTAGGAGATATATGGATAGTGACCACAAGGTACCCATGCTAAGTAGAACATTACTTCCACTTACTCGTGTCTAGCAGATATGTGGATGGTGACCACATGGTACCCAAGTTGAGCAGAACATTACTTCCACTAACTGGTGTCTAGAGATATGTGGATGGTGACCAAAAGGTACTCAAGGTGAGCAGAACATTACTTCCACTTACTGGTGTCTTGGGGATATGTGGATGGCAACCACCAGGTACCCAAGCTGAGCTGAGAATTACTTCCACTTACTGGTGTCAAGGGGATATGTGGATGGCGACCACAAGGTACCCATGCTAAGTAGAACATTACTTCAGCTTACTCGTGTCTAGCAGATATGTGGATGGTGACCACATGGTACCCAAGCTGAGCAGAACCTTACTTCCACTTACTGGTGTCTAGGATATATGTGGATGGCAACCACAAGGTACCCAAGCTGAGCACAACATTACTTCCACTTACTGGTGTCTTGGGGATATGTGGATGGCCACCACAAAGTTCCCAAGCTGAGCACAACATTACTTCCACTTACTGGTGTCTTGGGGATATGTGGATGGCCACCACAAGGTACCCAAGCTGAGCTGAGCATTACTTCCACTTACTGGTGTCTAGGGGATATGTGGATGGTTACCACAAGGTACCCAGGCTGAGCTGAGGATTACTTCCACTTAGTGGTGTCTAGGGGATATGTGGATGGTGACCACAAGGTACCAAAGCTGAGCACATCACTTTCACTTACTGGTGTCTAGGGGATATTTGGATAGCACCACAGGGTATCCAAGCTGAGCACAAAATTCCTTCCACATCCTGGTGTCTAGGGTATATGTGGATGGCCAACACAGGGTACCCAAGACCAGCACAACATTACTTCCACTTACTGGTGTCTAGCGCATATGTGGATGGTGTCCACAGGGTACCCAAGATGAGCAGAACATTACTTCCACTTAGTGGTGTCAAGGGGATATGTGGATAGTGACCACAAGGTACCCAAGCTGAGCACAACATTACTTCCACTTACTGCTGTATAGGGGATATGTGGATTGCCACCACAAGGTATCCAAGCTGAGCAGAACATCACTTCCACTCATTGGTGTCTAGGGGATATGTGGATGGTGACCACACGGTACCCAAACTGAGCAGAACATTACTTCCACTTACTGATGTCTAGGAGACATGTGGATAGCACCACAAGCTCCCCAATCTGAGCAGAACATTACCAACACTTACTCGTGCCTACGGGATATGTGGATAGTGACCCCAAGGTACCCAAGCTGAACACAACATTACTTCCCCTTACTGGTGTCACTGGGATTAGTGGATGGCCACCACAAGGTACCCAAACAGAGCAGAACATTACTTCCACTTACTGGTGTGTAGTAAATATGTGGATAGTGACCACAAGGCACCCAATCTAAGCACAACATTACTTCCACTTACTGGTGTCTAGCGCATATGTGGATGGTGTCCAGAAGGTACCCAAGTTGAGCAGAACATTACTTCCACAAAGTGTTTCAAGGGGAGATGTGGATGGTGACCACAAGGTACCCAAGCTGAGCTGAACATTACTTCCAGTTACTGGTGTCTAGGGAAAATGTGGATGGCGACCACAACGTATCCAAGCTGAGCACAACGTTACTTCGACTTACTGCTGTATAGGGGATATGTGGATTGCCACCACAAGGTATCCAAGCTGAGCGGAACATCACTTCCACTCACTGGTGTCTAGGATGAATGTGGACGGCCACCACAGGCTACCCAAGCTGAGCAGAACATTACTTCCACTTAGTGGTGTCAAGGGGATATGTGGATAGTGACCACAAGGTACCCAAGCTGAGCACAACATTACTTCCACTTACTGCTATATAGGGGATATGTGGATTGCCACCACAAGGTATCCAAGCTGAGCAGAACATCACTTCCACTCATTGGTGTCTAGGGTATATGTGGATGGTGACCACACGGTACCCAAGCTGAGGAGAGCATTACTTCCTCTCACTAGCCTCTAGGGGATATCTGCATGGTCGCCACAAGGTACCCAAACTGAGCAGAAAATCACCAACACTTAGTGGTGCCTACGGGATATGTGGATAGTGACCCCAAGGTACCGAAGCTGAACGCAACATTACTTCCCCTTACTGGTGTCACTGGGATTAGCGGATGGCCACCACAAGGTACCCATAAACAGACCAGAACGTTACTTCCACTTACTGGTGTCTAGGGGATATGTGGATGGTGACCAAAAGGTACCCAAGATGAGCAGAGCATTACTTCCACTTACTAGCCTCTAGGGGATAGGTGCATGGCTACCACAACGTACCCAGGCTGAGCAGAACACTACTTTCACTTACTGGTGTCTAGGGGATATGAGGATAGCCACCACAAGGTACCCAAGCTGAGCCCAAAATTGTTTCCACTTACTGGTGTCTAGGGGACATGTGGATGGCCACCAGAAGGTACCCACGCTGAGCACAACATTGCTTCCACTTACTGGTGTCTAGGATATATGTGGATGGCAAGCACAAGGTACCCAAGCTGAGCTGAGCATTACTTCAGGTTACTGGTGTCTATGGGATGTGGATGGCGACCACAAGTTACCACAGCTGAGCAAAATATTACTTCCACTTACTGGTTTCTAGGGGATATGTGGATGGCCACCACAAGATACCCAAGCTGACCAGAACATTACTTCCACTTACTGGTACCAAGGGGATATCTGGATGGTGACCACAAGGTACCCAAGTTGAGCTGAACATTACTTCCACATACCGGTGTCTAGGGGATATGTGGATGGTGAACAAAAGGTACCCAAGCTGAGGACAACGTTACTTCCACTTACTGGTGTCTAGGGGATATGTGCATGGTGACCACAAGGTACCCAAGCGGAGCACAACATTACTTCCACTTACTGGTATCTAGAGATATGTGGATGGTGACCACAACGTACCCAAGCTGAGCTGAACATTACTCCCAGTTACTGGTGTCTAGGGAAAATGTGGATGGTGACCACGCGGTACCCAAGCTGAGGATAGCATTACTTCCTCTCACTAGCCTCTAGGGGAGGTACCCAAGCTGAGCAAAACATTACTTCCACTTACTGTTATCTATCGGATATGTGGAAGGCCACCACAAGTTACCCAAGATGAGTGCAACATTACCTTACTTACTTCTATCTATGGGATATGTGGATGGCGACCACAAGATACACAAGCTGAGCAGAACATTACTTCCACTTACTGATGTCTAGAGATATGTGGATGGTGACCACAAGGTTCACAAGCTGAGCTGAGCATTACTTCCACTTACTGGTGTCTAGGGGATATGTGGATGGTGACCACAAGGTACCCAAACTGAGCACAACATTACATCCACTTACTGGCGCCTAGGGGATATGTGGATAGCACCACAGGGTACCGAGGCTGAGCACAACATTCCTTCCACTTACTGTGTCAAGGGGATATGTGGATGTCCACCACAAGGTACCTAAGCTGAGCACAGCATTACTTCCACTTACTGGTATCTATCGGATATGTGGAAGGCCACCACAAGTTACCCAGGATGAGTGCAACATAACCTCACTTACCGGTACCTAGGGGATATGTGG
This sequence comes from Tenodera sinensis, assembly GCA_030765045.1. Lineage (NCBI taxonomy): Eukaryota > Metazoa > Arthropoda > Insecta > Mantodea > Mantidae > Tenodera > Tenodera sinensis. The sequence goes on from CM060964.1 coordinate 387,148,316, forward strand.
ATGGCGACAAAATGATACCCAAGCTGAGCTGAACATTACTTCACCTTACTGGTGTCTAAGATATATGTGGATGGCAACCACAAGGTACCCAAGCTGAGCACAACATTACTTCCACTTACTGGTGTCTTGGGGATATGTGGATGGCCACCAGGAGGTACCCAAGCGGAGCTGAGCATTACTTCCACTTACTGGTGTCTAGGGGATATGTGGATGGTGGCCACAAGGTACCCAAGCTGAGCTGAGGATTACTTGCACTTAGTGGTGTCTAGGGGATATGTGGATGGTGACTACAGGGTACCCAAGCTGAGCACAACATTACTTCCACTTACTGGTGTCTTGGGGATATGTGGATGGCCACCAGGAGGTACCCAAGCGGAGCTGAGCATTACTTCCACTTACTGGTGTCTAGGGGATATGTGGATGGTGGCCATAAGGTACCCAAGCTGAGCTGAGGATTACTTCCACTTAGTGGTGTCTAGGGGATATGTGGATGGCAACCACAAGGTACCCAAGCTGAGCACAACATTACTTCCACTTACTGGTGTCTTGGGGATATGTGGATGGCCACCAGAAGGTACCCAAGCGGAGCTGAGCATTACTTCCACTTACTGGTGTCTAGGGGATATGTGGATGGTGGCCACAAGGTACCCAAGCTGAGCTGAGGATTACTTCCACTTAGTGGTATCTACGGGATATGTGGATGGTGACTACAGGGTACCCAAGATGAGCAGAGCATTACTTCCACTTACTAGCCTCTAGGGGATAGGTGCATGGCTACCACAAGGTACCCAAGCTGAGCAGAACACTACTTTCACTTACTGGTGTCTAGGGGATATGTGCATGGCCACCACAAAGTACCCAAGCTGAGCACAACGTTACCTCCACTTACTGTTATTTATCAGATATGTAGAAGGCCACCACAAGTTACCCAAGATGAGTGCAACATTACCTGACTTACTGGTATCTAGGGGATATGTGGATGGAGACCACAAGATACACAAGCTGAGCAGAACATTACTTCCACTTACTGATGTCTAGAGATATGTGGATGGTGACCACAAGGTTCACAAGCTGAGCTGAGCATTACTTCCACTTACTGGTGTCTAGGGGATATGTGGATGGTGACCACAAGGTACCCAAACTGAGAACAACATTACTTCCACTTACTGGTGTCTAGGGGATATGTGGATGGTGACCACAAGGTACCCAAGCAGAGCCCAACATTACTTCCACTTACTGGTGTCTAGGGGATATGTGGATGGTGACCACAAGGTACCCAAACTGAGAACAACATTACTTCCACTTACTGGTGCCTAGGGGATATGTGGATAGCACCACAGAGTACCCAAGCTGAGCACAACATTCCATCCACTTACTGGTGTCAAGGGGATATGTGAATGTCCACCACAAGGTACCCAAGCTGAGCACAACATTAGTTCCACTTACTGGTGTCTAGGGGATATGTGGATAGCACCACAGAGTACCCAAGCTGAGCACAACATTACTTCCACTTACTGGCGTCTAGGGGATATGTGGATAGCACCACAGAGTACCCAAGCTGAGCACAACATTCCTTCCACTTACTGGTGTCAAGGGGATATGTGAATGTCCACCACAAGGTACCCAAGCTGAGCACAACATTAGTTCCACTTACTGGTATCTATCGGATATGTGGAAGGCCACCACAAGTTACCCAAGATGAGTGCAACATTACTTCCACTTACTGGTGTCTAGGGGATATGTGGATGGCGACCACAAGGTACCCAAGCTGAGCACAACATTAGTTCCACTTACTGGTATCTATCGGATATGTGAATGTCCACCACAAGGTACCCAAGCTGAGCACAACATTAGTTCCCCTTACTGGTATCTATCGGATATGTGGAAGGCCACCACAAGTTACCCAAGCTGAGCACAACATTACTTCCACTTACTGATGTCTAGGATATATGTGGATGGCAACCACAAGGTACCCAAGCTGAGCAGAACATTACTTCCACTTACTGGTGTCTTGGGGATATGTGGATGGCAACCACAAGGTACCCAAGCTGAGCACAACATTACTTCCACTTACTGATGTCTAGGATATATGTGGATGGCAACCACAAGGTACCCAAGCTGAGCACAACATTACTTCCACTTACTGGTGTCTTGGGGATATGTGGATGGCCATCACAAGGTACTCAAGCTGAGGTGAGCATTACTTCCACTTACTGGTGTCTAGGGGATATGTAGATGGTGGCCACAAGGTACCCAAGCTGAGCTGAGGATTACTTCCACTTACTGGTGTCAAGGGGATATGTGGATGGCGACCACAAGGTACCCATGCTAAGTAGAACATTACTTCAGCTTACTCGTGTCTAGCAGATATGTGGATGGTGACCACATGGTACCCAAGCTGAGCAGAACCTTACTTCCACTTACTGGTGTCTAGGATATATGTGGATGGCAACCACAAGGTACCCAAGCTGAGCACAACATTACTTCCACTTACTGGTGTCTTGGGGATATGTGGATGGCCACCACAAAGTTCCCAAGCTGAGCACAACATTACTTCCACTTACTGGTGTCTTGGGGATATGTGGATGGCCACCACAAGGTACCCAAGCTGAGCTGAGCATTACTTCCACTTACTGGTGTCTAGGGGATATGTGGATGGTTACCACAAGGTACCCAGGCTGAGCTGAGGATTACTTCCACATAGTGGTGTCTAGGGGATATGTGGATGGTGACCACAAGGTACCAAAGCTGAGCACATCACTTTCACTTACTGGTGTCTAGGGGATATTTGGATAGCACCACAGGGTATCCAAGCTGAGCACAAAATTCCTTCCACATCCTGGTGTCTAGGGTATATGTGGATGGCCAACACAGGGTACCCAAGACCAGCACAACATTACTTCCACTTACTGGTGTCTAGCGCATATGTGGATGGTGTCCACAGGGTACCCAAGATGAGCAGAACATTACTTCCACTTAGTGGTGTCAAGGGGATATGTGGATAGTGACCACAAGGTACCCAAGCTGAGCACAACATTACTTCCACTTACTGCTGTATAGGGGATATGTGGTTTGCCACCACAAGGTATCCAAGCTGAGCAGAACATCACTTCCACTCATTGGTGTCTAGGGGATATGTGGATGGTGACCACACGGTACCCAAACTGAGCAGAACATTACTTCCACTTACTGATGTCTAGGAGACATGTGGATAGCACCACAAGCTCCCCAATCTGAGCAGAACATTACCAACACTTACTCGTGCCTACGGGATATGTGGATAGTGACCCCAAGGTACCCAAGCTGAACACAACATTACTTCCCCTTACTGGTGTCACTGGGATTAGTGGATGGCCACCACAAGGTACCCAAACAGAGCAGAACATTACTTCCACTTACTGGTGTGTAGTAAATATGTGGATAGTGACCACAAGGCACCCAATCTAAGCACAACATTACTTCCACTTACTGGTGTCTAGCGCATATGTGGATGGTGTCCAGAAGGTACCCAAGTTGAGCAGAACATTACTTCCACAAAGTGTTTCAAGGGGAGATGTGGATGGTGACCACAAGGTACCCAAGCTGAGCTGAACATTACTTCCAGTTACTGGTGTCTAGGGAAAATGTGGATGGCGACCACAACGTATCCAAGCTGAGCACAACGTTACTTCGACTTACTGCTGTATAGGGGATATGTGGATTGCCACCACAAGGTATCCAAGCTGAGCGGAACATCACTTCCACTCACTGGTGTCTAGGATGAATGTGGACGGCCACCACAGGCTACCCAAGCTGAGCAGAACATTACTTCCACTTAGTGGTGTCAAGGGGATATGTGGATAGTGACCACAAGGTACCCAAGCTGAGCACAACATTACTTCCACTTACTGCTATATAGGGGATATGTGGATTGCCACCACAAGGTATCCAAGCTGAGCAGAACATCACTTCCACTCATTGGTGTCTAGGGTATATGTGGATGGTGACCACACGGTACCCAAGCTGAGGAGAGCATTACTTCCTCTCACTAGCCTCTAGGGGATATCTGCATGGTCGCCACAAGGTACCCAAACTGAGCAGAAAATCACCAACACTTAGTGGTGCCTACGGGATATGTGGATAGTGACCCCAAGTTACCGAAGCTGAACGCAACATTACTTCCCCTTACTGGTGTCACTGGGATTAGCGGATGGCCACCACAAGGTACCCATAAACAGACCAGAACGTTACTTCCACTTACTGGTGTCTAGGGGATATGTGGATGGTGACCAAAAGGTACCCAAGATGAGCAGAGCATTACTTCCACTTACTAGCCTCTAGGGGATAGGTGCATGGCTACCACAACGTACCCAGGCTGAGCAGAACACTACTTTCACTTACTGGTGTCTAGGGGATATGAGGATAGCCACCACAAGGTACCCAAGCTGAGCCCAAAATTGTTTCCACTTACTGGTGTCTAGGGGACATGTGGATGGCCACCAGAAGGTACCCACGCTGAGCACAACATTGCTTCCACTTACTGGTGTCTAGGATATATGTGGATGGCAAGCACAAGGTACCCAAGCTGAGCTGAGCATTACTTCAGGTTACTGGTGTCTATGGGATGTGGATGGCGACCACAAGTTACCACAGCTGAGCAAAATATTACTTCCACTTACTGGTTTCTAGGGGATATGTGGATGGCCACCACAAGATACCCAAGCTGACCAGAACATTACTTCCACTTACTGGTACCAAGGGGATATCTGGATGGTGACCACAAGGTACCCAAGTTGAGCTGAACATTACTTCCACATACCGGTGTCTAGGGGATATGTGGATGGTGAACAAAAGGTACCCAAGCTGAGGACAACGTTACTTCCACTTACTGGTGTCTAGGGGATATGTGCATGGTGACCACAAGGTACCCAAGCGGAGCACAACATTACTTCCACTTACTGGTATCTAGAGATATGTGGATGGTGACCACAACGTACCCAAGCTGAGCTGAACATTACTCCCAGTTACTGGTGTCTAGGGAAAATGTGGATGGTGACCACGCGGTACCCAAGCTGAGGATAGCATTACTTCCTCTCACTAGCCTCTAGGGGAGGTACCCAAGCTGAGCAAAACATTACTTCCACTTACTGTTATCTATCGGATATGTGGAAGGCCACCACAAGTTACCCAAGATGAGTGCAACATTACCTTACTTACTTCTATCTATGGGATATGTGGATGGCGACCACAAGATACACAAGCTGAGCAGAACATTACTTCCACTTACTGATGTCTAGAGATATGTGGATGGTGACCACAAGGTTCACAAGCTGAGCTGAGCATTACTTCCACTTACTGGTGTCTAGGGGATATGTGGATGGTGACCACAAGGTACCCAAACTGAGCACAACATTACATCCACTTACTGGCGCCTAGGGGATATGTGGATAGCACCACAGGGTACCGAGGCTGAGCACAACATTCCTTCCACTTACTGTGTCAAGGGGATATGTGGATGTCCACCACAAGGTACCTAAGCTGAGCACAGCATTACTTCCACTTACTGGTATCTATCGGATATGTGGAAGGCCACCACAAGTTACCCAGGATGAGTGCAACATAACCTCACTTACCGGTACCTAGGGGATATGTGGATGGCGACAAAATGATACCCAAGCTGAGCTGAACATTACTTCACCTTACTGGTGTCTAAGATATATGTGGATGGCAACCACAAGGTACCCAAGCTGAGCACAACATTACTTCCACTTACTGGTGTCTTGGGGATATGTGGATGGCCACCAGGAGGTACCCAAGCGGAGCTGAGCATTACTTCCACTTACTGGTGTCTAGGGGATATGTGGATGGTGGCCACAAGGTACCCAAGCTGAGCTGAGGATTACTTGCACTTAGTGGTGTCTAGGGGATATGTGGATGGTGACTACAGGGTACCCAAGCTGAGCACAACATTACTTCCACTTACTGGTGTCTTGGGGATATGTGGATGGCCACCAGGAGGTACCCAAGCGGAGCTGAGCATTACTTCCACTTACTGGTGTCTAGGGGATATGTGGATGGTGGCCATAAGGTACCCAAGCTGAGCTGAGGATTACTTCCACTTAGTGGTGTCTAGGGGATATGTGGATGGCAACCACAAGGTACCCAAGCTGAGCACAACATTACTTCCACTTACTGGTGTCTTGGGGATATGTGGATGGCCACCAGAAGGTACCCAAGCGGAGCTGAGCATTACTTCCACTTACTGGTGTCTAGGGGATATGTGGATGGTGGCCACAAGGTACCCAAGCTGAGCTGAGGATTACTTCCACTTAGTGGTATCTACGGGATATGTGGATGGTGACTACAGGGTACCCAAGATGAGCAGAGCATTACTTCCACTTACTAGCCTCTAGGGGATAGGTGCATGGCTACCACAAGGTACCCAAGCTGAGCAGAACACTACTTTCACTTACTGGTGTCTAGGGGATATGTGCATGGCCACCACAAAGTACCCAAGCTGAGCACAACGTTACCTCCACTTACTGTTATTTATCAGATATGTAGAAGGCCACCACAAGTTACCCAAGATGAGTGCAACATTACCTGACTTACTGGTATCTAGGGGATATGTGGATGGAGACCACAAGATACACAAGCTGAGCAGAACATTACTTCCACTTACTGATGTCTAGAGATATGTGGATGGTGACCACAAGGTTCACAAGCTGAGCTGAGCATTACTTCCACTTACTGGTGTCTAGGGGATATGTGGATGGTGACCACAAGGTACCCAAACTGAGAACAACATTACTTCCACTTACTGGTGTCTAGGGGATATGTGGATGGTGACCACAAGGTACCCAAGCAGAGCCCAACATTACTTCCACTTACTGGTGTCTAGGGGATATGTGGATGGTGACCACAAGGTACCCAAACTGAGAACAACATTACTTCCACTTACTGGTGCCTAGGGGATATGTGGATAGCACCACAGAGTACCCAAGCTGAGCACAACATTCCATCCACTTACTGGTGTCAAGGGGATATGTGAATGTCCACCACAAGGTACCCAAGCTGAGCACAACATTAGTTCCACTTACTGGTGTCTAGGGGATATGTGGATAGCACCACAGAGTACCCAAGCTGAGCACAACATTACTTCCACTTACTGGCGTCTAGGGGATATGTGGATAGCACCACAGAGTACCCAAGCTGAGCACAACATTCCTTCCACTTACTGGTGTCAAGGGGATATGTGAATGTCCACCACAAGGTACCCAAGCTGAGCACAACATTAGTTCCACTTACTGGTATCTATCGGATATGTGGAAGGCCACCACAAGTTACCCAAGATGAGTGCAACATTACTTCCACTTACTGGTGTCTAGGGGATATGTGGATGGCGACCACAAGGTACCCAAGCTGAGCACAACATTAGTTCCACTTACTGGTATCTATCGGATATGTGAATGTCCACCACAAGGTACCCAAGCTGAGCACAACATTAGTTCCCCTTACTGGTATCTATCGGATATGTGGAAGGCCACCACAAGTTACCCAAGCTGAGCACAACATTACTTCCACTTACTGATGTCTAGGATATATGTGGATGGCAACCACAAGGTACCCAAGCTGAGCAGAACATTACTTCCACTTACTGGTGTCTTGGGGATATGTGGATGGCAACCACAAGGTACCCAAGCTGAGCACAACATTACTTCCACTTACTGATGTCTAGGATATATGTGGATGGCAACCACAAGGTACCCAAGCTGAGCACAACATTACTTCCACTTACTGGTGTCTTGGGGATATGTGGATGGCCATCACAAGGTACTCAAGCTGAGGTGAGCATTACTTCCACTTACTGGTGTCTAGGGGATATGTAGATGGTGGCCACAAGGTACCCAAGCTGAGCTGAGGATTACTTCCACCTAGTGGTGTCTAGGGCATATGTGTATGGTGACCACAAGGTACCTAAGCTGAGAACAACATTACTTCCACTTACTGGTGTCTAGGGGATATGTGGATAGCACCACAGGGTACCCAAGCTGAGCATAACATTCCTTCCACTTACTGTTATCTATCGGATATGTGGATGGCCACCACAAGTTACCCAAGATGAGTGCAACATTACGTTACTTACTGGTGTCTAGGGGATATGTGGATGGCGACCACAAGATACACAAGCTGAGCAGAACATTACTTCCACTTACTGATGTCTAGAGATATGTGAATGGTGACCACACGGTACCCAAGCTGAGCACAACATTACTTCCACTTACTGGCGCCTAGGGGTTATGTGGATAGCACCACAGAGTACCCAAGCTGAGCACAACATTGCTTCCACTTACTGGTGTCAAGGGGATATGTGGATGTCCACCACAAGGTACCCAAGCTGAGCACAACATTACTTCCACTTACTGGTATCTATCGGATATGTGGAAGGCCACCACAAGTTACCCAGGATGAGTGCAACATTACCTCACTTACTGGTGTCTAGGGGATATGTGGATGGCAACCACAAGGTACCCAAGCTGAGCACAACATTACTTCCACTTACTGGTGTCTTGGGGATATGTGGATGGCCACCAGGAGGTACCCAGCTGAGCTGAGGATTACTTCCACTTAGTGGTGTCTAGGGGATATGTGGATGGCGACAAAATGATACCCAAGCTGAGCAGAACATTACTTCCACTTACTGGCGCCTAGGGGATATATGGATAGCACCACAGAGTACCCAAGCTGAGCACAACATTCCTTCCACTTACTGGTGTCAAGGGGATATGTGAATGTCCACCCCAAGGTACCCAAGCTAGCCACAACATTAGGTCCACTTACTGGTATCTAACGGATATGTGGAAGGCCACCACAAGTTACCCAAGATGAGTGCAACATTACCTCACTTACTGGTATCTAGGGGAAATGTGGATGGCGACCACAAGATACCCAAGCTGAGCAGAACATTACTTCCACTTACTGGTGTCTAGGATATATGTGGATCGCAACTACAAGGTACCCAAGTTGAACACAACATTAGTTCCACTTACTGGTGTCTTGGGGATATGTGGATGGCCTTCACACGGTACCAAAGCTGAGCACAATATTACTTCCACTTACTGGTGCCTAGGGGTATGTGGATGGTGACCACAAGGTACCCAAGCTGAGCACAACATTACTTCCACTTACTGGTGTCTTGGGGATATGTGGATGGCCACCAGGAGGTTGCCAAGCTGAGCTGACCATTACTTCCACTTACTGGTACCAAGGGGATATGTGGATGGTAACCACAGGGTACCCAAGCTGAGCTGATCATTACTTCCACATACTGGTGTCTAGGGGATATGTGGATGGTGACCACAAGGTACCCAAGCTGAGCACAACATTACTTCCACTTACTGGTGTCTTGGGGATATGTGGATGGCCACCAGGAGGTACCCAAGCTGAGCTGACCATTACTTCCACTTACTGGTACCAAGGGGATATGTGGATGGTGACCACAGGGTACCCAAGCTGAGCTGAACATTACTTCCACATACTGGTGTCTAGGGGATATGTGGACGGTGACCACAAGGTACCCAAACTGAGCACAACATTACTTTCACTTACTGGCGCCTAGGGGATATGTGGATAGCACCACAGAGTACCCAAGCTGAGCACAACATTCCTTCCAGTTACTGGTGTCAAGGGGATATGTGGATGTCCACCACAAGGTACCAAAGCTGAGCACAACATTACTTCCACTTACTGGTATCTATCGGATATGTGGAAGGCCACCACAAGTTACCCAGGATGAGTGCAACATAACCTCACTTACTGGTACCTAGGGGATATGAGGATGGCGACAAAATGATACCCAAGCTGAGCAGAACATTACTTCCACTTACTGGTGTCTAAGATATATCTGGATGGCAACCACAAGGTACCCAAGCTGAGCACAACATTACTTCCACTTACTGGTGTCTTGGGGATATGTGGATGGCCACCACCAGGTACCCAAGCTGAGCTGAGCATTACTTTCACTTACTGGTGTCTAGGGGATATGTGGATGGTGGCCACAAGGTACCCAAGCTGAACAGAACATTACTTCCACTTACTAGACTTTAGGGGATAGGTGCATGGCTACCACAAAGTACCCAAGCTGAGCACAACATTACTTCCACTTACTGTTATTTATCGGATATGTGGAAGGCCACCACAAGTTACCCAAGATGAGTGCAACATTACTTTACTTACTGGTATCTAGGGGATATGTGGATGGCGACCACAAGATACACAAGCTGAGCAGAACATTACCTCCACTTACTGATGTCTAGAGATATGTGGATGGTGACCACAAGGTTCACAAGCTGAGCTGAGCATTACTTCCACTTACTGGTGTCTAGGGGATATGTGGATGGTGACCACAAGGTACCCAAACTGAGAACAACATTACTTCCACTTACTAGCGCCTAGGGGATATGAGGATAGCACCACAGAGTACCCAAGCTGAGCACAACATTCCTTCCACTTACTGGTGTCAAGGGGATATGTGAATGTCCACCACAAGGTAATCAAGCTGAGCACAACCTTAGTTCCACTTACTGGTATCTATCGGATATGTGGAAGGCCACCACAAGTTACCCAAGATGAGTGCAACATTATCTCACTTACTGGTGTCTAGGGGATATGTGGATGGCGACAACATTATACCCAAGCTGAGCAGAACATTACTTCCACTTACTGGTGCCTAGGATATATGTGGATGGCAACCACAAGGTACCTAAGCTGAGCATAACATTTCTTCCACTTACTGGTGTCTTGGGGATATGTGGATGGCCACCTTAAAGTTCCCAAGCTGAGCACAACATTACTTCCACTTACTGGAGTCTTGGGGATATGTGGATGGCCACCACAAGGTACCCAAGCTAGCCACAACATTAGTTCCACTTACTGGTATCTATCGGATATGTGGAAGGCAATCACAAGTTACCCAAGATGAGTGCAACATTCCTTCCGAAATCCTGGTGTCTATGGGATATGTGGAAGGTCACCACAAGGTACCGAAGACGAGCACAACATTGCATCCACTTACTGGTGCCTATGGGATATGTGGAAGGCCACCACAAGTTACCCAAGACCAGCACAACATTAGTTCCACTTACTGGTATCTATCGGATATGTGGAAGGCCACCACAAGTTACCCAAGATAAGTGCAACATTACCTGACTTACTGGTATCTAGGGGATATGTGGATGGCGACAACATGATACCCAAGCTGAGCAGAACATTACTTCCACTTACTGGTGTCTAGGATATATGTGGATGGCAACCACATGGTACCAAAGCTGAGCACAATATTACTTCCACTTACTGGTGCCTAGGGGTATTTGGAGTGTGACCACAAGGTACCCAAGCTGAGCAGAGCAGTACTTCCACTTACTGGCACCAAGGGGATATGTGGATGGTGACCACAGGGTACCCAAGCTGAGCTGAACATTACTTCCACATACTGGTGTCTAGTGGATATGTGGATGGTGACAAAAAGGTACCCAAGCTGAGGACAACATTACTTCCACTTACTGTTGTCTAGCGGATATGTGCATTTTTGACCACAAGGTACCCAAGCGGGGCACAACATTACTTCCACTTACTGGTGTCTAGAGATATGTGGAAGGTGACCACAAGGTACGCAAGCTGAGCTGAGCATTACTTCCTCTCACTAGCCTCTAGGGGATATGTGCATGGCCGCCACAAGGTACCCCAACTGAGCAGAACATTACCAACACTTACTGGTGCCTACGGGATATGTGGATAGTGACCCCAAGGTACCGAAGCTGAGCAGAACACTACTTTCACTTACTGGTGTCTAGGGGATATGTGGATAGCCACCACAAGGTACCCAAGCTGAGCCCAAAATTGTTTCCACTTACTGTTGTCTAGGGGATATGTGGATGGCCACCACAAGGTACCCAAGCTGAGCACAACATTACTTCCACTTACTGGTGTCTCGGGATATGTGGATGGTGACCACAAGGTACTCAAGCTGAGCAGAACATTACTTCCACTTACCGGTGTCTACGGGATATGTGGATAGTGACCACAAGGTACCCATGCTAAGTAGAACATTACTTCCAGTTACTCGTGTCTAGCAGATATGTGGATGGCCACCACAAGGCACCCAAGCTCAGCTGAGCATTACTTCCACTTACTGGTGTCTAGGGGATATGTGGATGGTGGCCACAAGGTACCCAAGCTGAGCTGAGGATTACTTCCACTTACTGGTGTCTACGGGATATGTGGATGGTGGCCACAAGGTACCCAAGCTGAGCTGAGGATTACTTCCACTTAGTGGTGTCTAGGGGATATGTGGATGGTGACCTCAGGGTACCCAAGATGAGCAGAGCATTACTTCCACTTACTAGCCTCTAGGGGATAGGTGCATGGCTACCACGAGGTACCCAAGCTGAGCAGAACACTACTTTTACTTACTGGTGTCTAGGGGATATGTGGATGGCCACCACAAAGTACCCAAGCTGAGCACAACATTACTTCCACTTACTGTTATTTATCGGATATGTGGAAGGCCACCACAAGTTACCCAAGATGAGTGCAACATTACCTTACTTACTGGTATCTAGGGGATATGTGGATGGCGACCACAAGATACACAAGCTGAGCAGAACATTACTTCCACTTACTGGTGTCTAGGGGATATGTGGATGGTGACCACAAGGTACCCAAACTGAGCACAACATTACTTCCACTTACTGGCGCTTAGGGGATATGTGGATAGCACCACAGGGTACCCAAGCTGAGCACAACATTCCTTCCACTTACTGGTGTCAAGGGGATATGTGAATGTCCACCCCAAGGTACCCAATCTAGCCACAACAAAAGTTCCACTTACTGGTATCTATCGGATATGTGGAAGGCCACCACAAGTTACCCAAGATGAGTGCAACATTACCTCACTTACTGGTATCTCGGGGATATGTGGATGGCGACAACATGAGACCCAAGCTGAGCACATTACTTCCACTTACTGGTGTCTTGGGGATATGTGGATGGCCACCACAAAGTTCCCAAGCTGAGCACAACATTACTTCCATTTGCTGGTGTCTTGGGGATATGTGGATGGCCACCACAAGGTACCCAAGCTGAGCTGAGCATTACTTCCACTTACTGGTGTCTAGGGTATATGTGGATGGTGGCTACAAGGTACCCAAGATGAGCTGAGGATTACTTCCACCTAGTGGTGTCTAGGGGATATGTGTATGGTGACCACAAGGTACCTAAGCTGAGAGCAACATTACTTCCACTTACTGGTGTCTAGGGGATATGTGGATGGCCACCGCAAGGTACCCAAGCCGAGCACAACATTGCATCCACTTACTGGTGTCTATGGGTTATGTGGAAGGCCACCAGAAGTTATCCAAGAGGAGCGCAAAGTTTCCTCACTTACTGGTATCTAAGGGATATGTGGATGGCGACCACAAGGTACCCAAGTTGAGCACAACATTAGTTCCACTTACTGGTGTCTTGGGGATATGTGGATGGCCACCACAAGGTACCAAAGCTGAGCACAATATTACTTCCACTTACTGGTGCCTAGGGGTATGTGGATGGTGACCACAAGGTACCCAAGCTGAGCAGAGCAGTACTTCCACTTACTGGTACAAAGGGGATATGTGGATGGTGACCACAGGGTACCCAAGCTGAGCTGAACATTACTTCCACATACTGGTGTCTAGTGGATATGTGGATGGTGACCAAAAGGTACGCAAGCTGAGGACAACATTACTTCCACTTACTGGTGTCTAGGGGATATGTGCATTTTTGACCACAAGGTACCCAAGCGGGGCACAACATTACTTCCACTTACTGGTGTCTAGAGATATGTGGATGGTGAAAACAAGGTACGCTAGCTGAGCTGAGCATTACTTCCACTTAGTGGTGTCTAGGGGATATGTGGATGGTGACCACAAGGTACCCAAGCTGAGCACAACATTACTTCCACTTCCTGGAGTCTAGGGGATATGTGGCTAGCACCACAGGGTACCCAAGCTGAGCACGACATTCCTTCCACTTACTGGTGTATAGGGGATTAGTGGATGGCCACCACAAGGTACCCAATCTGAGCACAACATTACTTGCACTTACTGGTGTTTAGGAGATATGTGCATAGTGACCACAAGGTACCCATGATAAGTAGAACATTACTTCCAGTTACTTGTGTCTGGCAGATATGTGGATGGTGAGCACAGGGTACCCAAGCTGAGCAGAACATTACTTCCTCTTAGTGGTGTCTAGGAGATATGTGGATGGTGACCACAAGGAACCCAAGCGGACCACAACATTAATTCCACTTACTGGTGTATAGAGATATGTGGATGGTGACCACAAGGTACTCAAGCTGAGCAGAACATTACTTCCACTTACCGGTGTCTACGGGATATGTGGATAGTGACCACAAGGTACCCATGCTAAGTAGAACATTACTTCCAGTTACTCGTGTCTAGCAGATATGTGGATGGTGACCACAAGGTACCCAAGCTGCGCAGAACATTACTTCCACTTACTGGTGTCTTGGAGATATGTGAAAGGTGACCACAGGGTACCCAAGCTGAGGAGAACACTATTTCTACTTACTGGTGTCTAGGGGATATGTGGAAGGCCACCACAAGTTAACCAAGATGAGCGCAACATTACCTCACTCACTGGTATCTAGGGGATATGTGGATCGCAATCACAAGGTACCCAAGTTGAACACAACATTACTTCCACTTACTGGTGTCTAGGATATATGTGGATCGCAATCACAAGGTACCCAAGTTGAACACAACATTACTTCCACTTACTGGTGTCTAGAGATATGTTGATGGTAACCACAATATACTCAACCTGAGCAGTACATTACTTCCACTTACTGGTGTCTAGGAGGTATGTTGATGGTAACCACAATATACTCAACCTGAGCAGTACATTACTTCCACTTACTGGTGTCTAGAGATATGTTGATGGTAACCACAATATACTCAACCTGAGCAGTACATTACTTCCACTTACTGGTGTCTAGGAGATATGTGGATGGTAACCACAATATACTCAACCTGAGCAGTACATTACTTCCACTTACTGGTGTCTAGAGATATGTGGATGGTAACCACAATATACTCAACCTGAGCAGTACATTACTTCCACTTACTTGTGTCTAGGAGATATGTTGATGGTAACCACAATATACTCAACCTGAGCAGTACATTACTTCCACTTACTGGTGTCTAGAGATATGTGGATGGTAACCACAATATACTCAACCTGAGCAGTATATTACTTCCACTTACTGGTGTCTAGGAGATATGTGGATAGGGACCACAAGCTACCCAAGCTGAGGACAACATTACTTCCAGTTACTAGTGTCTAGGGGATATGTGGATGGTGACCACAAGGTAACCAAGCTGAGCAAAACATTACTTCCACTTACTGGTGTGTAGGAAATATGTGGATGGTGACCACAAGGCACCCAATCTAAGTACAACATTACTTCCACTTACTGGTGTCTAGCGCATATGTGGATGGTGTCCACAAGGTACCTAAGCTGAGCAGAACATTACTTCCACTTAGTGTTTCAAGGGGATATGTGGATGGTGACCACAAGGTACCCAAGCTGAGCTGAACA
This sequence comes from Tenodera sinensis, assembly GCA_030765045.1. Lineage (NCBI taxonomy): Eukaryota > Metazoa > Arthropoda > Insecta > Mantodea > Mantidae > Tenodera > Tenodera sinensis. The sequence goes on from CM060964.1 coordinate 387,163,956, forward strand.
TTACTTCCAGTTACTGGTGTCTAGGGAAAATGTGGATGGTGACCACAAGGTATCCAAGCTGAGCACAACATTACTTCCACTTACTGGTGCCTAGGGTATATGTGGATGGTGACCACGCGGTACCCAAGCTGAGGAGAGCATTACTTCCTCTCACTAGCCTCTAGGGGATATGTGCAGGGCCGCCACAAGGTACCCCAACTGAGCAGAACATTACCAACACTTACTGGTGCCTACGGGATATGTGGATAGTGACCCCAAGGTACCGAAGCTGAACACAACATTACTTCCCCTTACTGGTGTCATTGGGATTAGCGGATGGCCACCACAAGCTACCCAAACAGAGCAGAACATTACTTCCACTTACTGGTTCTAGGGGATATGTGGATGGTGACCACAAGGTACCCAAACTGAGCAGAGCATTACTTCCACTTACTAGCCTCTAGGGGATTGCTGCATGGCTACCACAAGGTACCCAAGCTGAGCACAACATTACTTCCACTTACTGTTATCTATCGGATATGTGGAAGGCCACTACAAGTTACCCAAGATGAGTGCAACATTACCTTACTTACTGGTATCTAGGGGATATGTGGATGGCGACCACAAGATACACAAGCTGAGCAGAACATTACTTCCACTTACTGGCGCCTAGGGGAAATTGTGGATAGCACCACAGGGTACCCAAGCTGAGCACAACATTCCTTCCACTTACTGGTGTCAAGGGGATATGTGGATGTCCACCACAAGGTACCCAAGCTGAGCACAATATTACTTCCACTTACTGGTATCTATCGGATATGTGGAAGGCCACCACAAGTTACCCAGGATGAGTGCAACATTACCTCACTTAGTGGTATCTAGGGGATATGTGGATGGCGACAACATGATACCCAAGCTGAGCAGAACATTGGTTCCACTTACTGATGTCTTGGGGATATGTGGATGGCCACCACAAGGCACCCAAGCTCAGCTGAGCATTACTTCCACTTACTGGTGTCTAGGGGATATGTGGATGGTGGCCACAAGGTACCCAAGCTGAGCTGAGGATTACTTCCACTTACTGGTGTCTAGGGGATATGTGGATGGCAACCACAAGGTACCCAAGCTGAGCACAACATTACTTCCACTTACTGGTGTCTTGGGGATATGTGGATGGCCACCACAAGGCACCCAAGCTCAGCTGAGCATTACTTCCACTTACTGGTGTCTAGGGGATATGTGGATGGTGGCCACAAGGTACCCAAGCTGAGCTGAGGATTACTTCCACTTAGTGGTGTCTAGGGGATATGTGGATGGTGACCACAAGGTACCTAAGCTAAGAACAACATTACTTCCACTTACTGGTGTCTAGGAGATATGTGGACAGCACCACAGGGTACCCGAGCTGAGCACAACATTCCTTCCACATCCTGGTGTCTATGGGATATGTGGATGGCCACCACAAGGTACCCAAGCCGAGCACAATATTACTTCCACTTACTGGTGTCTAGGGGATATGTGGATGGCTACCACAAGGTACCCAAGCTGAGCAGAACATTACTTCCACTTACTGGTGTCCAGGGGATATGTGGATGGTGACCACAAGGTACCCAAGCTGAGCAGAACATTACATCCACTTACTGGTGTCTAGGGGAAATGTGGATAGTGACCACAAGGTACCCAAGCTGAGCAGAACATTACTTCTACTTGTGTATAGGGGAAATGTGGATGGCTACCACAAGGTACCCAAGCTGAGCACAACTTTACTTCAACTTACTTGTGTCTGGTAAACTTGTGGGTAGCACCACAGGATACCCCAGCTGAGCAGAACATTGCTTCCACCTACTGGAGTCTAGGGTATATGTGGATGGCGACCACAAGGTACTCAAGCTGAGCTGAACATTACTTCCACTTACTGGTGTCTGGGGGATATGTGGTTAGCACAACAAGATACCCAAGCTGAGCAGAACATTGCTTCCACTTACTGGTGTCTAGGGGATATGTGGAAGGTGCGCACAGTGTACCCAAGCTTAGCAGAACATTACTTCCACTTACTGGTGTCTAGGGGATATGTGGATGACTACCACGATTTACCCAAGGTGAGCACAACGTTACTGCCACTTCCTGGTGTCTAGGGGAGATGTGAATAGAGACCACAGGTTACCCAATCTGAGCAGAACATTACTTCCACTTACTGATGTCTATGGGATGTGGATGGCGACCACAAGCTACCGAAGCTGAGCAAAACATTACTTCCCCTTACTGTTGTCTAGGGGATATGTGGATGGCCATCACAAAGTACCCAAGCTTAGCAGAACATTACTTCCACTTACTGGTGTCTATGGGATGTGGATGGCGACCACAAGTTACGAAAACTGAGCAAAGCATTACTTCCACTTTCTGGTGTTTAGGGGATATGTGGATGGCGAGTACAAGGCACCTGAGCTTTGCAGAACATTACTTCCAGTTACTGGTGTCTAGGGAATTTGTGGATGGCGACCACAGGGTACCCAAGCTGAGTAGAACATTACTTCCACTTACTGGTGTCTAGGGGATATGTGGATGGTGACCACTAGGTACCCAAGCTGAGCAGAACATTACTTCCACTTACTTGTGTCTAGAGGATTTGTGGGTAGCACCACAGGATACCCAAGCAGAGCAGAACATTACTTGCACTTACTGGTGTCTAGGGGATATGTCAATGTCGACCTCAAGGTATCCAAGCTGAGCTGAACATTACTTCCACTTACTGGTGCCTAGGGTATATGTGGATGGCGACCACGAGGTACCCAAGCTGAGCAGATCATTAATTCCAGTTACTGGTGTCTAGGGGATATGTGGATAGCACCCCAAAGTACCCAAGGTGAGTAGAACATTACTTTCACTTACTGGTGTCTAGGGGATATGTGGGTTGTGACCACTAGGTACCCAAGCTGAGCAAAACATTACTTCTACTTACTGGTGTCTAGGTGATATGTGGATAGTGACCTCAAGGTACCCAAGCTGAGCTGAACATTACTTCCACTTACTGGAGTCTTGGAGATATATGGATAGCACCACAAGGTACCCAAACTCAGCTGATTATTGCTTCCACTTACTGGTGTCTAGCGGGTATGTGGATAGCACCACAAGATACCCAAGCTGAGCAGAACATTACTTCCACTTACTGGTGTCTAGGGGATTTGTGGATGGCGACCACAAGGTACCCAAGCTGAGCAAAACGTTACTTCCACTTACTGGTGTCTAGGGAATATGTGGATAGCACCACAAGATGCCCAAGCTGAGCAGAACATTACTTCCACTTAGTGGTGTCTAGGGAATATGTGGATAGCACCACAAGATATCCAAGCTGAGCAGAACATTACTTCCATTTACTGGTGTCTAGGGGATATGTGGATAGCACCACAAGATACCCAAGCTGAGCAGAACATTACTTCCATTTACTGGTGACTAGGGGATATGTGGATGGCGACCACAAGGTACCCAAGCTGAGGAAAACATTACTTCCACTTACTGGTGTCTAGGGAATGTGTGGATAGCTCCACAAGATACCCAAGCTGAGCAGAACATTTCTTCCATTTACTGGTGTCTAGGGGATATGTGGATGGCGTCCACAAGGTACCCAAGCTGAGCAAAACTATACTTCCACTTACTGGTGTCTAGGGAATTTGTGGATAGCACCACAAGATACCCAAGCTGAGCAGAACATTACTTCCATTTACTGTTGTCTAGGGGATATGTGGATAGCACCAGAAGATACCCAAGCTGAGCAGAACATTACTTCCATTTACTGGTGTCTAGGGGATATGTGGATGGCGACCACAAGGTACCCAAGCTGAGTAGAACATTACTTCCAGTTACTGGTGTCTAGGGAAGATGTGGATGGCGACCACAGGGTACCCAAGCTGAGTAGAACATTACTTCCAGTTACTGGTGTCTAGGGGATATATGGATAGTGACCACAAGGTACCCAAGCTGAGTAGAACATTACTTCCAGTTACTGGTGTCTAGGGAATATGTGGATGGCGACCACAAGGTACCCAAGCTGAGTAGAACATTACTTCCAGTTACTGGTGTCTAGGGGATATGTGGATAGTGACCACAAGATACCCAAGCTGAGCAAAACATTACTTCCACTTACTGGTGTCTAGGGAATTTGTGGATGGTGACCACAAGGTACGCAAGCTGAGTAGAATATTACTTCCACTTACTGGTGTCTAGGGGATATGTGGATGGTGACCACTAGGTACCCAAGCTGAGCAAAACATTACTTCCACTAACTGGTGTCTAGATGGAGACCCCTGAGTCTACTTTATGTAATGTAACAGCATGTAAAGGTATAACACAGTTGACATTGCTCAGTGACATAAAGGTCACTGGGAATAGTGATTACGTCTCTATATGTGATTAAGTTTATCTTATTTGTGTTAGATGAAAGATATTACACAACTCTTAACAGTAGTAATCTAATGCCCTGTTGCTTGGGTATATACCATTTTCTTTCTTGCTTCCCAGTATGGTTCTGTTGGTGATCCAGAGGTTAACATCTTGAAAACCATACAATGGGGGAGATGATCTTCATTCATTATGGAGTTCTCGTCCCAGCACAGTACAAAATTTAGGGAGTACAGGATACCAATTTGATGAGGGTATGCAGCCAAAACGTCATATCCTGTCAGTAATCTAAATGTTGCAACAGTCTCATGTCTTGGTTTATTAGGTATGAACTTTTTGCTCTGTAGTAATGCTGCCCAAGACTTATCAATTCTTTGAGTTTTATAATACTGCTTCAGTTCTTCTTGGAAGTTTCTTTCAATTACAATTTTTGCTGAGTGGTATGGTAAGGTTTGATTTTGTTTTGGAAAGATTTTGGTTCCTTTTTTGGCAAGGAGATCTGCAACTTTTTAATGCAGAAAAATGTAACTCTTAATAGTGACAGTCACAATTATAACAGAAGAAATCAGAATAATTAGAATAAACTTCTACCAAGTTTAAAAACACTGAAAATGAAGCACTTGAAGCCTGCATTGAAAAAATATTTAACTGAAAGATGTTTATATAGAATAGATGGATTATAAGTTAAGGCTTAATTATATACATGAATGTATCTGAACTTCTTGTACATGTGTAAACTTTTCTTCTATAGATAGTATGGAGCTTAACATAGCTTGAAACATTGTATTATTGTATTATTATTAATAAGCTATATTAAATAAACTCTGAAATCTTCTAAATCAGAGGGGCTTAATTTTAACCTTGGTTGGGTTGAGTTGCCTGGGTTAGGTTGTATTCCAAGATTTTTATGTTCATAAAGAAAATGTGGATAATTCTCAAATCACTAGATCCTGGAACTATCTCATTCACATTTTTGTAGATAGGAGTTGTTAAAAGGACATAGAAAACCTCTTAAGTTTTTTCTTCTTGTACATTAAAATATGTGACTGCCTCCGTAGCACAGTTGGTAGTGTGCTTGCCTCTGATGCGGAGGATCCGGGTTTGATCCCTCGTACCAGCATGGGGATTTTTCCCCCGTTGGGAGGTCTGGCATGGGGTGCACTCAGCCCTGTTAGGTCCCGGGGGGGACCAACCAAAGAACCACCTGACAGAGAAGTAGCGGCCCCAGGTTGCGAAGGCCGCATAAGTGGCCAGGAGGGCTCAGGGTGCTGACCACGTCCCACACTCCAGTACTGCACCCCAAGAATGACGCCTGTAGTGGGCAGAGGTGGGGGACGCAGCCGCTGGGTGGCAAGCTTTGGCCCTTCATGTGCTGTTGCGCTAGGGGTTTACTTTAGTTTTTGTTAGATTAAAATGTTAATGTTCTGTAATAGCTTATTGAAATAAACAGTACTGAGCAGAAAAATGAGGCAGTGGATTACTCCATGGCAGTTATGGCAGAATATTTCTGTGCTCTGAGTCCCTGTATAAAACAAACATTACTGGTCACTTCTAGAGCTATGCATCAGTTCAATGAGATTGCTTTATTTGGAAGAGTATTCTTATTTGACCTGGAAATGCACATGTGTTTCCTCGTCCTTCAATTTATTTTGCAGCTTTGAACAAAAACACTGGCATAGCTTTGAGCCAGACTGAGTGTATGATGGATGCTTTACGCAATAACATTTGGGTGGTGATGTATTACAAAAATCAGAAGTATTCTATTTTGGTAAATGTTTCTGATAAGGTTTGTCCCTTCTATAACCAATATAATAAGTTTTCCCTTCTGGAGGAAGCCATGGTAAGGATTTTTATGCCCAAAAAATCCATCACCCTCCGCTGCGTTTGAACCCATTATCTTGGGAGTCAGAAGCTAGTGTGTTATTCCTAGACCACTTGTGCTGTCGGTCTGGGTGTCTCAGTTGGTTAGTTGCTGGCCTACTGATCCCAAGGTCGCGGGCTCAAATCTGGCCCAGATCGATGGTTTTTAAGTGTGCATAAAAATGACAGCCCCCATGTCAGTAGACTTACTGGCATGTAAAAGAAATGTAAATGTTAATTGAAAGTGTAATGTGTTCAGTGTTCTTTCACTTAAAAGCTTTATTTTTGTCTTAATGAGAAGCTAATGAATTAGTGTTCTTATATGCAATGCATCCATATCTAAATTTATGTTAGAGCATTCCATCTCATTTGATGGTACACTAACCACATTTTCACTGTCCATTAGTATGGCGATCGCTGTATATAACAACTTGCTTTTTGCACCACACATTCACCTCAGTGCACTCTCCATCTAATGTAACTCTTTGCTGGAAGCCCAAAGTACACTCCATGGTTATAGTCAAGTGCTCTTGGTGAAATTTTGTAAACTATGTGTAACATTTATATACTTTGGTTTCTGCTTTCTTATTATGCTTATATTTTATGTTTTTTACTAAACAATTGATTCATTAATAGCAGCCATTTTTAAGTCCCAAATGGTTTTTAATTACCGAGCTGTGTATATAATAATCCGTGGGGCATCTCCCCTATGCAGAGGTTACCCTCATCACCCGGCTGCTGCATCCTCCAGCCGCAGCCAAGGCCATGGAGGAATGCAGATTGGGGGTGGTGGGGGTGGGGGGGTCAGCACGCTGACTCCCCGACCATAAGGCAACTACTTGACCTTTTAGGGACGCCACCTTTCCACCAGGATAGCTCCTCAGTTGGCCCCTTAGGGACCTAACAAGCCTGAGTGCACCCCATACCAGACCTCCCGTGTGTGCATTAGGTAAAATGTGCCACTAAAATATTGTTTTGTTATTTATTATTTTTAACACCTTTTATTATTTTTAACACGTTCCAGAAAATTATAAATGTAAGAGTTATTTAGTGTTATTAATTGACTCACCTTTTAAATTAAATTGGTTATAACAACACTGTTTTCAAACTTCTACAAAAGGAAGATATTGAATATAATATTTGAAAGCTGAATTTTCCCATTGAAATCCTAACTGGTTCTTTACTTTGTTAATATTTACTTATGATTTAATTCATGAAGCAGATAAGTACAATTTTTATGGGCAGCAGCTACCTACCGGTGAATAATCGGTAATGTTGCCAAATATGAGCTTCTTGTACATGCCGCTAAGCCATGCCAACTTGACATGAAGAAATACACCACTAGACAAAGAGATTGGCAACCATGAATCAGAGAGGAACACGGGTAATGGACCTGAAGCACAATCTAACACTGAAACAATGAAACAAAAGCGCAAACTAAATAGTGGAATAATGTAAATAAAGAACATTTAACAATAGCAGAAAGTGTTAGGAAGTGCAGATTTCCTTTTTCCTCATTCCCCTTTAGCTGTTATTATTAATGGAAATCCGCATTTCAAATAAAATTGAAATCACCAGTAATTCGCGAGTTATTTCCAGTAAAATCCAATGTTTAAAGCGTTCCATTTGTCAGTTATCTACCACATCTATTATAAATCTTTGATTTTGTTTCATAACCGTACTTGTTAAATATTTTCACATTGTACGACTATGTATCGCATCTCATGCACAAACAGTATTTCAGGTTATACAATTTATACCTCTAGAATGCAACTTTGTATTTCTTTTATAAATGTATATGTACAAATATATATTCACATTTAAGGTTATCTACCTGCTGCACAACTGCATAAGCTTATGATTTAATAATTATTTCAGGTTATGTGATTCATAAATTAGTTTTATCATAATACGAAGGGGTTCTCATTTATTCTGTGAGATCTTCTCGGTTGAATTGAGGAATGTATGTGTCAGTAAAATAGAGTTCTCCCACTTTTAGTTGACAAAATTCATTATGAATAAGAATAGAGTTTCTCCCCTTCTTATTATGTATGTCACCTATGTACACGCATTTCCATACTCACCGCTAGCTATTTTCATTTCTCATACATTGGCGGTCCCTAAGCCCATATTCGGCAACATTACTGAATAGTCATTCGCCAACAGGATGTAAAATAGATGGAGAGGTGTATGAACAGAAGGAGGGAGATAGAATGGAATCCTGTAGTTAACATAAGGTGACTGAAGCTGCAGATTCTGCTAGTTGTTGCAATAAAAATAAATTTCGTGTTAAGCAAATATGTACTTTTAAGTGTACCACAAGAATCACACCCCACAACCACTAAAGACTTAGCAACTGTGGGCTTTGCTTTACACCACAAACCTTGTCAAACCAATCCTCTAAGCAGGTGTGGGAAGTGAGGCCATCAAGTTTTGAAAGGTAAAGTACATGTCAATCAGGAACAATATAAAAATCATGACAATTCATAATTAAATATAACTCACTGGCTACACATTCACATAATCTCTTGTAACGTATGTCACTAACCTGTGCATGAGACATCAACAGGCAATGCACCCAGAAACTTCAGCAGCAACAGGATGGATCTCAGCTCATCGTGCACTCGGTTAGTTTTCTCCCAGGCTCTATTGTACATCCTAGATCAGCAAAACAATTAATAATTGGATTAGAAAGCACTAGAATAAGGAAAATTATTTAGCAATTACACATCAAACAAGATCACAGGTTGACATCCCTACATGAAACTTACTGCACAAGTAACTCTTCTCTCGCACTTCCAATGCCAACTTCAAGCTGTGCATTCCAGCTCAGTCGTTCTGTGACCTGGAGTCCAGGAGTAAGTACAAGGCCCCTGAGTTAACCCAGGGGGATGGTAAAGGGGCCACGGTACCTATCCGTTTAGTACGGATTTACCCGTGTGGTTAAATAGGTGTTGTGTAATTTTACAAGCTTTGGTGTAATTTTGTGTAGTTTTGTGACTGGGCTACAATCATGAGTATTTATATGGGTGTATCTTTCCCATAATATTACATTTTAATTTCCTCAGCTTTGTACCCATTCTTTTTGCGCATGTCCTACACATTCAAACTTATTAACTGTAACATCTTCACCATCTTCTTTTACTTTCTGAAAACCTTAGGAATCCCCATCTACAAGGTAATTTATATATCTGTTACTTAACTGTTACATTTACAAATCAATTATTCTACAATGGAAAGGGTTCGGTTATTGGATCAACTTGAATTTATAATACACTGCGATTTTCACTAGTTTAACCAGTTCCCGACTGTTCGTTCAGTACATACGTACATACTTCCTCGAAACGTTCGTTTTGGAAAAACTTTCTTGCCTAGTGGCATTTAGAAACCAACCCACAAAACACCACTTCAAATCAAAGTAGGCAGGCACCTAAAGGAAAAAATTCAGGAGATTATAAAATACTCATTTTAAAGGAAAACATACTGTAACTGTCTGGAAGAGGTTAAACTTATTGTTTTAAAAATAGGCCTTATAGAGTTTAGTCCAAATTTAATAACAAAATATAAAACAAAAAAGTATCAATCTACTGTTAAGAAACAAAAAAGAAACCACCGAGACGCCATATTGAAATAAGCCAGCCACATGATGATTTTACACGTCAACCGCATACCAACGTGTTAAACTAAAGTTTCCTCATGAATTTATCTTTAAATATTGAACATGTTCAGTTTTACAAAAATGGGGCGTGGGAAAATGGGTTTTAAAATCGATGTACAGTCCCTTTGAATATTTTTAAGACTTCGCTACCTCATAATCCAGTGAACGTACCTATATATTTTCTGATTCAGGAAAGTTAGAGTTTATATAAGTAACAGACAAGAAATTTGACAAGTGGTCACCAATTGTACCCTCGCGTTCTCTTACGTTTCCCTAAATTATGGCTGTAAATCATACCATAATACTTTATACATCGGCACCTTCCAGTTTTTTCTTTAGTTCTCTGGAAAATTGTTTGCACTCGTTAACTGCCATTAACCCAGTGGTTAGACCATTCTCTTCACCCCAAAGCGGCCCGGATTCAATCCCTGGCAACCGTGTGTGCGATTTGTGGTGGACGAAGCGGCGCTGGAGCGGGTTTCCTTCGAGTTCTCCGGTTTTCCCCGCCATCTTATTCCACCGGTACTACATCTTCATTCCATGTATCATCAGTGTCGCCGCCTGCGGCGCCGTATGTAGTAAAAGCGGGCGTTAAACACTACAAAAAAATCTGATCTGTTGCACTCACATGACTCACATGACTTTCTCTACTCTTGTACTAACCATACTTACAAACTCTTATTACTATATCTTCTTCATGTTAATACAGATATCTGATGTGTTACACTCACATGACTTTCTCTACTCTTGTACTAACCATTCTTACAAACTCTTATTACTATATCTTCTTCATGTTAATACAGATATCTGATGTGTGACACTCACATGACTTTCTCTACTCTTGTACTAACCATACTTACAAACTCTTATTACTATATCTTCTTCATGTTAATACACATATCTGATGTGTTACACTCACATGACTTTCTCTACTCTTGTACTAACCATTCTTACAAACTCTTATTACTATATCTTCTTCATGTTAATACAGATATCTGATGTGTTACATTCACATGACTTTCTCTACTCTTGTACTAACCATTCTTACAAACTCTTATTACTATATCTTCTTCATGTTAATACAGATATCTGATGTGTTACACTCACATGACTTTCTCTACTCTTGTACTAACCATTCTTACAAACTCTTATTACAATATCTTCTTCATGTTAATACAGATATCTGATGTGTTACATTCACATGACTTTCTCTACTCTTGTACTAACCATTCTTACAAACTCTTATTACTATATCTTCTTCATGTTAATACAGATATCTGATGTGTTACACTCACATGACTTTCTCTACTCTTGTACTAACCATACTTACAAACTCTTATTACTATATCTTCTTCATGTTAATACAGATATCTGATGTGTTACACTCACATGACTTTCTCTACTCTTGTACTAACCATTCTTACAAACTCTTATTACTATATCTTCTTCATGTTAATACAGATATCTGATGTGTTACATTCACATGACTTTCTCTACTCTTGTACTAACCATTCTTACAAACTCTTATTACTATATCTTCTTCATGTTAATACAGATAGCTGATGTGTTACACTCACATGACTTTCTCTACTCTTGTACTAACCATACTTACAAACTCTTATTACTATATCTTCTTCATGTTAATACAGATATCTGATGTGTTACATTCACATGACTTTCTCTACTCTTGTACTAACCATACTTACAAACTCTTATTACTATATCTTCTTCATGTTAATACAGATATCTGATGTGTTACACTCACATGACTTTCTCTACTCTTGTACTAACCATACTTACAAACTCTTATTACTATATCTTCTTCATGTTAATACAGATATCTGATGTGTTACATTCACATGACTTTCTCTACTCTTGTACTAACCATACTTACAAACTCTTATTACTATATCTTCTTCATGTTAATGCAGATATCTGATGTGTTACACTCACATGACTTTCTCTACTCTTGTACTAACCATACTTACAAACTCTTATTACTATATCTTCTTCATGTTAATACAGATATCTGATGTGTTACATTCACATGACTTTCTCTACTCTTGTACTAAGCATACTTACAAACTCTTATTACTATATCTTCTTCATGTTAATACAGATATCTGATGTGTTACACTCACATGACTTTCTCTACTCTTGTACTAACCATTCTTACAAACTCTTATTACTATATCTTCTTCATGTTAATACAGATATCTGATGTGTTACACTCACATGACTTTCTCTACTCTTGTACTAACCATACTTACAAACTCTTATTACTATATCTTCTTCATGTTAATACAGATATCTGATGTGTTACACTCACATGACTTTCTCTACTCTTGTACTAACCATTCTTACAAACTCTTATTACTATATCTTCTTCATGTTAATACAGATATCTGATGTGTTACACTCACATGACTTTCTCTACTCTTGTACTAACCATTCTTACAAACTCTTATTACTATATCTTCTTCATGTTAATAGAGATATCTGATGTGTTACATTCACATGACTTTCTCTACTCTTGTACTAACCATTCTTACAAACTCTTATTACTATATCTTCTTCATGTTAATACAGATAGCTGATGTGTTACACTCACATGACTTTCTCTACTCTTGTGCTAACCATACTTACAAACTCTTATTACTATATCTTCTTCATGTTAATACAGATATCTGATGTGTTACATTCACATGACTTTCTCTACTCTTGTACTAACCATACTTACAAACTCTTATTACTATATCTTCTTCATGTTAATACAGATATCTGATGTGTTACACTCACATGACTTTCTCTACTCTTGTACTAACCATACTTACAAACTCTTATTACTATATCTTCTTCATGTTAATACAGATATCTGATGTGTTACATTCACATGACTTTCTCTACTCTTGTACTAACCATACTTACAAACTCTTATTACTATATCTTCTTCATGTTAATGCAGATATCTGATGTGTTACACTCACATGACTTTCTCTACTCTTGTACTAACCATACTTACAAACTCTTATTACTATATCTTCTTCATGTTAATACAGATATCTGATGTGTTACATTCACATGACTTTCTCTACTCTTGTACTAAGCATACTTACAAACTCTTATTACTATATCTTCTTCATGTTAATACAGATATCTGATGTGTTACACTCACATGACTTTCTCTACTCTTGTACTAACCATTCTTGCAAACTCTTATTACTATATCTTCTTCATGTTAATACAGATATCTGATGTGTTACATTCACATGACTTTCTCTACTCTTGTACTAACCATTCTTACAAACGCTTATTACTATATCTTCTTCGTGTTAGTTGAGATAAACATTTGTACAAATTATCTATACAAATTATAATATTAGAATACAGTAGGCTTTGAGTGATTGTGAAATCTTTTAAAGCTTTCAGATCCCGTTCTCTTTGCATACTTAAGATGTAAAGAAATGAACAATGATGTTCCGTTTCACGAACGTTTAAGGTTACCTGAAACTGACACAAATAACAAGGAATATCTCCGAAATGGTTCACTCTACCAACAATTTACTGAGACATAAATTGTGTGTTTTAGTGAGATCTACATTTCTTCTATATTAAGAATTTGTCTATCTCTTACGGTTTACGAGTTATTCAAAAGCCATCCAGACTAAACAGGACCACATAGGCTATAGCCAGAAAATTCAAGATATACCTACATTTCATTTTTCATACAAATATCTTACACATATGACATTTTAATCAAAATCGTTAGCTATTTTCAAGAAAATCCAAAATTTTGAAAAGTTTTCCATGTAAAGGGTAGTTTAGAGTGAGGCTATTTTCTTCAAAATCTTTGTGTCGCATCCTTGAAAGACATTAAACTTAAATACCAACTTTGGTTTTTAACCGACTATTCGTTTTTCAGTTATGCTGTCCACAGACTGACACAAACGCGTGCGCGCGCGCGCGCGCACGTGTGTGTGTGTGTCAGTCAGTCTGTGTCTGGACAGCATAACTCAAAAACGAAAAATAGGTTAAAAACCAAAGTTGGTATTAAAGTTTAATGTCTGTCAAGGGTGAGAAAGACGATTTTGAAGAAAATAGCCCCACCCTAAACTACCCTTTAGAAGGAAAAGTTTTCGAAAATATTTATTTTCTTGAAAATGATAACGATTTTGATTAAAATGTCACAGATTTGAGACATTTTTATGACAAATGAACTGTATATTTTGAATTTTCTGGTTGCAGCTCCTGTAGTCGTATTTACTCTGGACGACTTTTACATAACTGGCAAACCGTTAGATAAAGACCCAATCATAGTATACAAAAAATATAGATCTTGCCAAAATACATAATTTATGTCTGAATAAATTTTCTTGTAAGGTGAACCATTTCTGAGATATTCCTTGTTATGTGTGTCAGTTTCGGAAAGCCTTAAACTTTCGTCAAATGGAACATCGTTGTTCATTTTTATACGTTAAGTGTGCAAAGAGGACGGTATCTCAAAGCTTTAAAAGATTTGACTATCGCTCAAAGTTGTACCTACAAGGAAATAAATAAGAAGATAATTTGTACAAATGTTTATCTTAAGTAACATGAAGAAGATATAGGAATAAGAGTTTGTAAGAATGATTAGTACAAGAGTAGAGAAAGTCATGTGAGTGCAACACATCAGATTTTTTTACTTTCTCTAATAGTAAGTAGGGGAAGTATTGTATTCCACCCAAAATTCGATGTCGAGATTTCACCGGAAATATATGTTTTGAGGACCCCTGAACCCAAAAAAGGCATTTTTAGAAAAAGGTCCGTGTGTGTGTCTGGGTCAATCTGTGTGTCAGTCTGTGGACAGCATGACTCAAAAACGAAAAGTCGGTTAGAAACTAAAGTTGGTATTTAAGTTCAATGTGTTGGATGTGTGTAGGATGCGACACGAACATTTTGAAGAAAATAGCCCCACCCTTAACTACCCTTTACATGGAAAATTTTGATTTTCTTGAAAATGGCTCTAACGATTTTGATTAAAATGTCATATGTTTGAGATATTTTTATGACAAATGAAATGTATATCTTCAATTTTCTAGCTATAGCCCCTGTAGTCGTATTTACTCTGGATAACTTTTCCATAACTGGTAAACCGTTAGAGATAGACCAAATCATACGTTACAAAAAATGTAGATCTTGCTAAAATACACAATTTATGTCTCAATAAATTTTCTTGTAGGGTGAACCATTTCGGAGATATTCTTTTTTATGTGTGTGAGTTTCGGAAAACATAGAACTTTCGTGAAATGGATCATCGTTGTTCATTTTTTTATATGTTAAGTGTGCAAAGACAACAGAATCTCAAAGCTTTAAAGCATTTGACTATCGCACAAAGCCTACTGTATTCCAATATTCCCCTTGTACCTACAAGGAAATACGCAATAAGATAATGTGTACAAATGTTTAACTTAACTAACACGAAGAAGATATAGGAACAGGAGTTTATAAGAATGGTTAGTACAAAAGTAGAGAAAGTCATGTGAGTGCAACACATGAGATTTTTTTAAGCTGTGTTCATGACAAGTGAAATGTATATATTGAATTTTCTGGTAATAGCCTCTGAAGTGCTCTTCATACTGAGTGGCATTTGAATAACTGGTAAATCGTAAAAGATGCTGCACAAAACTTCTGATGTGTTGCATTCACATGACTTTCTCTACTCTTGTACTAACCATTCTTACAAACTCTTATTACTATATCTTCTTCATGTTAATACAGATATCTGATGTGTTACATTCACATGACTTTCTCTACTCTTGTACTAACCATACTTACAAACTCTTATTACTATATCTTCTTCATGTTAATACAGATATCTGATGTGTTACATTCACATGACTTTCTCTACTCTTGTACTAACCATACTTACAAACTCTTATTACTATATCTTGTTCATGTTAATACAGATATCTGATGTGTTACATTCACATGACTTTCTCTACTCTTGTACTAACCATTCTTACAAACTCTTATTATTATATCTTCTTCATGTTAATACAGATATCTGATGTGTCACACTCACATGACTTTCTCTACTCTTGTACTAACAATACTTACAAACTCTTATTACTATATCTTGTTCATGTTAATACAGATATCTGATGTGTTACATTCACATGACTTTCTCTACTCTTGTACTAACCATACTTACAAACTCTTATTACTATATCTTGTTCATGTTAATACAGATATCTGATGTGTTACATTCACATGACTTTCTCTACTCTTGTACTAACCAAACTTACAAACTCTTATTACTATATCTTCTTCATGTTAATACAGATATCTGATGTGTTACACTCACATGACTTTCTCTACTCTTGTACTAACCATTCTTACAAACTCTTATTACTATATCTTCTTCATGTTAATACAGATATCTGATGTGTAACACTCACATGACTTTCTCTACTCTTGTACTAACCATTCTTACATACTCTTATTACTATATCTTCTTCATGTTAATACAGATATCTGATGTGTAACACTCACATGACTTTCTCTACTCTTGTACTAACCATACTTACATACTCTTATTACTATATCTTCTTCATGTTAATACAGATATCTGATGTGTAACACTCACATGACTTTCTCTACTCTTGTACTAACCATACTTACATACTCTTATTACTATATCTTCTTCATGTTAATACAGATATCTGATGTGTTACATTCACATGACTTTCTCTACTCTTGTACTAACCATTCTTACAAACTCTTATTACTATATCTTCTTCATGTTAATACAGATATCTGATGTGTTACATTCACATGACTTTCTCTACTCTTGTACTAACCATTCTTACAAACTCTTATTACTATATCTTCTTCATGTTAATACAGATATCTGATGTGTTACATTCACATGACTTTCTCTACTCTTGTACCTACCATTCTTACAAACTCTTATTCCCATATCTTCGTGTTGGTTGAGATAAACATTTGTACAAATAAGCTTATTGCTTATTTCCTTGTACGTACAAGGGGAATAAGGGAATACAGTAGGCTTTGAGTGATAGTCAAGTCTTTTAAAGCTTTGAAATTCTGTTCTCTTTACACGCTTAACATATAAAAAATGATCAACGATGTTCCATTTCACGAAAGTTTTAAGTTTTCCGAAACTGATACAAATAACAAGAAATATCTCCGAAATGGTTCACTGTAAAAAATTATTTAGAGATAAATTGTGTGTTTTAGCGAGATCTACATTTTTTTGTACAGTAAGATTTTGTCTATCTCTTACGGTTTAGGAGTTATTCAAAAGTCATTCAGAGTAAACAGGACTACATAGACTATAGCCAGAGAATTCAATATATACATTTCACTTGCCATACAAGTATTTTAAACTTATGATATTTTAACCAGAATCGTTTGAGCCATTTTCAAGAAAATTTTCGAAAAATTGTCTATGTAAAGGGTAATTTAGGATGGGGCTATTTTCTTCAAAATCTTCGTGTCGCATCCTGGAAAGGCATTAAACTTAAATACCAACTTTGGTTTTTAACCGACCTTTCGTTTTTCAGTTACGCTGTTCGCAGACACATGGACTGACAGACACGCGCACGCGGACCTTTTTCTAAAAAGGTTTTTTTTTCGGATTCAGGGGTTCTCAAAACACATATTTCTGGTGAAATCTCGACATTGAATTTTTGGGTGGAATGCAATACTTGCACACAACTGTACGCAAGGAAATGTTACACTATAAGTAATTTCTCCAGACGTTTATTATCTCAATTATCACACAGTAGATAGAAGAATAATATTTTGTTATATTTATTGAAGTCCCTCAAAAGGTAAACAAGTTCTGAAACATACATTTAACATTCATTTGAACAAACCAACCTCCCTTTGTATGCAATTTTTGTGTATTGTGCTAATGGTAATTACATTAACGTTTGTAGTTATTCCAATCAGTTTGAGTATTCTAATTTTAAAAAATCGTGCTCACCTTGAGATAGAAACAGAGCCAGTAATCTGTTATACCTTCCAAAACACTTTTGTTGTGCTGTTTGATTGGCCGCAATAACATTACTGCAGATCGAATCATTCGCATTTTTATATGTCGGCAATTGGGTCACGTGAAGACAAGATATGTCACTGCAGTAATCGTGTGACACATCGGAGAGGTCACAAATCATGGATATTGACTTCCTGATTGGAAAGTGCAGAAACCAGTTCACAAGCTTTTGTCAAATATCTTAAGCAGGCTTCGGTTGAAAAATGGCGTAAGTTTGAGTGGTTACGAACAAACTATTCCTAAAAATGCTTCTTCTTCTTTTTTTCTTTTTCTTTTTCATCTTCTTCTTCTTCTTTTTCTTTTTCTTCTTCTTCTTCTTGTTCTTCTTCTTGTTCTTCTTTTTCTTCTTCTTTTTCTTCTTCTTGTTCTTCTTTTTCTTCTTCTTTTTCTTTATGTTCTTCTTCTTCTTTTTCTTCTTCTTCTTCTTCTTCTTCTTCTTCTTCTATCTACTTCATGTTGACCGAGATAAACATTTGTGGAAATGGTTCTATTACATACTTCCTTCTGGGTACAATGGGTATAGGAGATTACAGTGTGCATAAGTGATGGTCAAGTCTTTTAAGAGCTGGTCACTACGAAATAGTTTTGACATTCCATTCTCTTTTCATGGCCATGACTTGGAGCGGCAGCGGAACAAAAAATAGCTTCCGGCTTGAGGAAAGTAAAAGTATTTCAAAATTCAAACCAATAACAAAGAATACCTTAGACATGGTTAACTCCATTATACAGGGTGGAAGGGAGGTCATTACATTCCTTCTAATAAGTGCTTCATAGCATTACAAACCAAAAAGTCTAATGGTATTTTGTCCTTTGATCGGACGATTTCGAAAAAATAAATGGTTTTGATCCAACTTAGATGCGTAATTCCACAGGAATGTATGAAGATAACAGTTTGTTACTTGTAAGATGCGTAGAGTAACTTATTTCTGACATAGCTTCATGGGACGTAACACAGAGTTTCAAAATAATTAATCACTTAAAAGATGTGAAAGAATACTCCAAGCAGTTTTTTCACACGTGCAGTAAGTCGACAACGTTGCGTTGAGGTTGGTTAGAGAATTGAGCTGCTCTGTGGATGTAAACAGGTCTGGCACTTTCGCTTGCGCTTTAATGTTTTGGGAGCTAACGCTTGTGATTGGCATACACTCGCACAGTAAACACCGAAGGACAAGGCAGGGTATTTATTTGTGTTCTCAAGAAGCACCGTTACTGTGTTTATGTACGGAGCGAGGGAAAGTGACACCCACACAATCTGCAGCGTTGCCAGCTTGTTTTTGAGAAAACTAAAATATCTCTGTAGGAAATAGTCAGAGACGAAAACGTAAGATACCTACCAAATGTGTTCCAAATACCGAGATATATCATTCGTTTAAATTAATGCAATGAGTTCCCTTCCACTCGGTATATAAGTTAATGAAATATATAAATTGTGTACTTTAACAAGAACTATATTTCCGGTGTGGTAAGATTACGGTTTACCAGTTATGCAAAAGTCATTTAGAACGCAGAGGTCTTCAGAGGGCATTCCCAGAAAATTCAAGCTATACTTTTCATTTGTCATGAAAGTATCTTGAAGATGTGGTATTTTAAACAAAATCTTTAAAGGCAGTTTTGAAAAAATCAAACGTTTCGAACAATTTTCCGCATAAAGGGTAGTTTGGGGTGCGGGTGTTTCTTGAAAATCTGGGCATCGTACCAAGTTTCATACCTAAGCTACTTTTCGTTTTTGAGTTATGCTGTCCACAGATATACGCCGGCGCGCGCGTACACGGGCACAACTTTTTCTAAAAATACTTTTTCAGGAGACCTCGAAACGTGTACTTAGAGTGTAGATAAAGAAAGAAAGAAAGAAAGAAAGAAAGGAAGGAAGGAAGGAAGGAGGGAAGGAAGGAGGGAGGGAGGAAGGGACGGAGGGAGGGAAGAAAGAAACAAAGAAAGCAAGAAAGAAAGAAAGTAAGAAAGAGAGGGAGAGAAAGAAAGCAAGAGAGAGAGAGAGCGAAAGAAAGAAAGAGAAATACAGAAGAGAAACATTAGTGAGTATGCGAGAGAATGAGTGAATGCATGAATGTGTGAGAGTGAGTGTGAGAGAGTGAGTGTGTGAGAGAGTGAGTGAGTGAGTGTGTGAGAGAGGGAGTGAGTGTGTGAGAGAATGAGTGGGTGCATGAGTGTGTGAGAGAGTGAGTAAGTGCGTGAGAGAGTGAGTGAGTGTGTGAGAGAGTGAGTGCGTGATTGTGTGAGAGAGTGAGTGTGTGAGTGTGTGAGAGAGGGAGTGAGTGTGTGAGAGAATGAGTGGGTGCATGAGTGTGTGAGAGAGTGAGTAAGTGCGTGAGAGAGTGAGTGTGTGTGCGAGAGTGAGTGAGTAAGTGGGTGTGTGAGAGAGTGAGTGCCTGAGTGTGTGAGAGAGTAAGTGCGTGAGAGAGTGAGTGAGTGCGTGGTTGTGTGAAAGAGTGAGTGAGTGTGTGAGAGAGTGAGTGAGTGTGTGAGAGAGTGAGTGCGTGAGTGTGTGAGAGAGGGAGTGAGTGTGTGAGAGAATGAGTGAGTGCATGAGTGTGTGAGAGAGTGAGTAAGTGCATGAGAGACTGAGTGAGTGCGTGGTTGTGTGAAAGAGTGAGTGAGTATGTGAGAGAGTGAGTGAGTGTGTGAGAGAGCGAGTGCGTGAGTGTGTGAGAGAGGGAGTGAGTGTGTGAGAGAGGGAGTGAGTGTGTGAGAGAATGAGTGGGTGCATGAGTGTAAGAGAGTGAGTGCGTAAGTGTGTGAGAGAGGGAGTGTGTGAGAGAGTAAGTGAGTGCGTGAGAGAGTGAGGAGTGCGTGATTGTGTGAGAGAGGGAGTGAGTGTGTGAGAGAGTGAGTGTGTGGGTGAGTGTGTGAGAGAGGGAGTGAGTGTGTGAGAGAATGAGTGAGTGCATAAGTGTGCGAGAGAGTGAGTGCGTGAGTGTGTGAGAGAGTGAGTGTGTGTGAGAGAGTGAGTGAGTGCGTAAGTGTGTGAGAGAGTGAGTGCGTGAGTGTGTGACAGAGGGAATGAGTGCGTAAGTGTGTGAGAGAGTGAGTGAGGGCGTGAGTGTGTGAGAGAGTGAGTGCGTGAGAGAGGGTGAGTGAGTGCATGAGTGTGTGAGAGAGTGAGTGAGTGCGTGAGTGTGTGAGAGAGGGAGTGTGTGTGAGAATGAGTGAGTGCATGAGTGTGTGAGAAAGGGAGCATGTGTGTGAGAGAATGAGTGAGTGCATGAGTGTGTGAGAGATTAAGTGAGTGCGTGAGTGTATGAGAGAGGGAGTGTGTGTGTGAGAGAGTGAGTGAGTGCGTGCGTGTGTGAGAGAGGGAGTGCGTGTTTGAGAGAGTGAGTGCGTGAGTGTGTGAGAGAATGAGTGAGTGCATGAGTGTGTGAGAGAATGAGTGAGTGCGTGAGTGTGTGAGAGAGAGTGACTGTGTGAGAGAATGAGTGAGTGCATGAGTGTGTGAGAGAGTGAGTGAGTGCGTGAGTCTGTGAGAGAGGGAGTGTGTGAGAGAATGAGTGAGTGCATGAGTGTGAGTGAGTGAGTGAGTACGTGAGTATGTGAGAGAGGGAGTGAGTGTGTGAGAGAATGAGTGAGTGCATGAGTGTGTGAGAGAGTGAGTGAGTGCGTGAGTGTGTGAGAGAGGGAGTGAGTGTGTGAGAGAATGAGTGAGTGCATGAGTGTGTGAGAGAGTGAGTGAGTGCGTGAGTGTGTGAGAAAGGGAGTGAGTGTGTGAAAGAGTGAGTGAGTGCATGAGAGAGTGAGTGAGTGCGTGATTGTGTGAGAGAGGGAGTGAGTGTGTGAAAGAGTGAGTGAGTGCGTGAGAGAGTGAGTGAGTGCGTGATTGTGTGAGAGAGGGAGTGAGTGTGTGAAAGAGTGAGTGAGTGCGTGAGAGAGTGAGTGAGTGTGTGATTGTGTGAGAGAGTGAGTGAGTGTGTGAGAGAGTGAGTGAGTGCGTGAATGTGGGAGAGAGGGAGTGAGTGTGTGAGAGAGTGACTGAGTGTGTGAGAGAATGAGTGAGTGCATGAGTGTGTGAGAGAGTGAGTGTGTGAAAGAGTGAGTGAGTGCGTGAGAGAGTGAGTGAGTGCGTGATTGTGTGAGAGAGGGAGTGAGTGTGTGAAAGAGTGAGTGAGTGTGTGAAAGAGTGAGTGCGTGATTGTGTGAGAGAGTGAGTATGTGAGAGAGTGAGTGAGTGTGTGAGTGTGTGAGAGAGTGAGTGAGTGTGTGAGTGTGTGAGAGAGGGAGTGAGTGTGTGAAAGAATGAGTGAGTGATTGAGACAGTGAGTACGTGAGTGTGTCAGAGAGTGAATGAGTGTGTGAGAGTGAGTGGGTGAGAGAGTGAGTGTGTGAGAGTGAGTGAGTGCGTGAGAGAGTGAGTTTGTGGAGTTTAAGGGGCCAGCAACAGTATGCTGAAGATAATTAACAACCATTTATCTGGGTGAAAGTTCAAGAAGGAAAGTCAATCTTCAGGTCATGTTCTTTTGTAAGATGTTACGGTAAACTCCTGATGAAAAGCGAGCTTCTTTTTTTCTTTTCTATGTACTTAATGATAAAAAATGGTGAATGACTGAAACAGATGAAATCATGTTCAAATGACCCCACGATCCATAGAGTTACCTGACATTTGTTCTCAGAACATGGGAAAAGCTGTGCAAAACTTACCCATGTGACTCCCACTAAGAATTGAACTTGGATCCACCATAATGTGAGACACTTGTTACCTCCACAAGTGAGTGGAGGTGAGCCTCAAAAGAATTTGTTTTACATTTATATATTTGTAGCTTGTATCAACATCCTACAAGAGAAGTGTAACCGCCTGACATCCCCATTGAAGGCCACAAAGCTCACTATTTGTGCTGCTAACTTAAATTCCCAATTATTGTTTCATCATTTATATCCCCATCATCACCATTACCACCATCACCATCATCACCAACATCACCATCATCATCACCACCACCACCATCACCATTTTTTTTTTTTTTTTTTTTTGGATTTGGTTTAAGGGCGCTCAACTTCTAGGTCATCAGCGCCCTTAACAGACTCATGGCAATAGCCAGATATAAATTTCACTCAAAAAATAAAAATACTAGAAACAACAAAATATACAAGGTAGAAATCAGTGGCAATAGCCAGATATGAAACAAGGTGATAAATATGTCCAAAAGCAGAACAAGATAATTAAAAAATTTAAATCCTCAAATTTATATTACACTGCGCTAAAAAATTAAGAACTCTATCAACCGCTGTTTTGTCGTCCGCTAGGACCTCTGCAAGTCTGGCAGGCAGCTGCAGAGAATCCCGAAGGTGCGCTAGAGAGCAACACTCTAGCAGCACGTGGCGAACCGACAAAACGTTGTCACACAGCGGACATAGAGGCGCAGGGTCCCTTTTAAATAGGTAACCGTGCGAAAAATTGCAGTGCCCTATTCTTAATCGAGCCAAACTAACCTCCTCGCGACGAGATGTGCGACAGGAAGTTACCCAGTTTATCGGAAGTTCTTTCACTTCTCTAAGCTTATTACCGCGGAGAGCTGACCACTCGTCGTGCCAGGACGACAGCACCGCTCTCCGCACTTCAAGCCTAAAGTCTTCCGAAGTAACATGTGAGATGATAATTCTGGGTTCTGTAGTTGCCGTCTTTGCTGCTAAATCTGCCTTTTCATTCCCAGGCAAACCTACGTGACCAGGAATCCATGCACACACCACGTCAACGCCAGAAGCGTGTAAAACATGGAGGGCATCCTGGATACGTTGTACAATAGGGTGGGGGTTGTACAACTGACAAAGGCTCTGCAGTGCACTAAGGGAATCGCTCAAAATCAGGCAGTCACCTAATTTACGACGGCGAACATACAAAACGGCTCGATAGATTGCATAAAGCTCTGCAGTAAAAATGGAAGTGCTATTTGGAAAACCGAATGTATATGGTTCGGTTCCATAAACATAAGCACATCCAACACCGTTGGTGTTCTTTGATCCATCGGTGTAAATATATTTACGGTCAGAGTAGCCTGACAAAAATTCTAAGAAACACGTGCGGATACTTGAAATAGGCATCGTGGACTTCTGGTGTATGGTCATCCCAAGATCTACATGGGGCGTACCAGATAGCCAAGGGGGGTAAAGTCTCTCGCCCTTGGCGAACATCGCAGGCAGTTCCACTCCAAGCTTCACTAGGAGCTCTTGGAAACGGAACCCCGCAGGCTTTGGATTAAGGGTGCTATTTCTATATCGTTCTCTTAGCGTGGTGGTGAAAAAAGAAGCGAACGTTGGGTGCTTAGGCATACATCTAAGCGCACAACCATAATTTGCCAAGAGAATCTCACGCCGATATTGCAGAGGAGCTTCTGCGGACTCGGCGTAAAGGCTCACCACTGGGCTTGTTGGAAAAGCTCCTGTTGCAATGCGGATGCCCCTATTATGGACCACGTCTAATCTTCTCAGCACAGATGGCCGTGCTGACGAATAAATAATACACCCATAGTCTAGCTTGGAGCGGACCAATGCGCGATATATTCGCAACAAAATTGTTCGATCCGCTCCCCACGATTTGCCATTCAGTACTCGCATAATATTTAGGGAACGGTCACATCTCGCTCTTAGCTGTGCAATATGCGACGACCAACTAAGCTTCCTGTCCAAGATCAAACCCAGGAAGCGCGTCTCTTCTTGGAAGGGAAGTTCATCTGGACCAAATCGGAGCGAAGGTGGTAATCGTCTCCTACGGCGCCAGAAATTAACGCAGATTGTCTTCTCAGTTGAGAAACGGAAGCCGTTTTTCACGCTCCATTCTCTAAGGTTGTCCAAACATTGCTGCAGGCGCCGTTGTAAGAACGCCGTGCGCTGAGAAGTGCAATAGACAGCGAAGTCGTCTACGAATAGGCATGACGAAACTCCAGGTGGAACACATTTCCAGATGGAGTTAATTGCTATAGCAAAGAGCGTGACACTTAGCACCGAACCCTGAGGTACTCCCTCCTCCTGAACAAAAGAATTAGAAAAAACCGAGCCGACCCTTACTCGGAAAAAGCGGTCCTTCATAAACTCCTGAATGAAAAGTGGTAGGCGTCCACGTATGTTCCAGGCATACAGGGAACGTAGAATCCCTGCTCGCCAGCACGTATCATAAGCCTTCTCAAGATCGAAAAATATGCCAACGGTTTGACAGTTCTTCATAAAGCCGTCCATTATCTGTGTCGATATTGACACAAGATGGTCAACAGTTGAACGGCGTCGTCGAAAACCACACTGGATGTTAGTCAGTAGGTTACGACTTTCTAACCACCATACCAATCGTCCATTGATCATGCGTTCCATCACCTTGCAAACGCAACTGGTGAGGGAAATAGGACGATAGCTGGAGGGAAGATGACGGTCCTTCCCAGCCTTCAGGATGGGAATAACGGTGGCCTCCCGCCAATTTTCTGGGAGTATACTGTCAACCCAAACACGATTATAGACCTCGAGCAGGAATGCCTTACCTTCAGGAGAGAGCCGTTGTAACATTTGTACATGAATACCGTCCGGTCCTGGTGCTGAACATCGCGAAGATTTCAGGGAATGCTCCAGCTCCGCCATGGTGAAAAGGCGATTGTAATCTTCTACGTTTCTAGAACGAAACGAGAAGCCTTGAGATTCCACCTGAGTTTTAATTGGAAGGAACTCAGGGGAGTAGTTTTCCGAGCTAGACACTTGTGCGAAAGCACTGCCAAAGGTATTGGCCACTTCAAATGAATCAACAACAGCTCCTGTGGCTGTTTTTAGTCCCGCTATTGGTATTTGGGTCGTTTTAGCTGCAACACGCCTTAATCTATCCCACACAACCGAGGAAGGTGTGTGTCGGTTAAATGAAGCTACAAATTTGCTCCATGATGACTTTTTGCTATCCTTAATGACTTGTCTGGACCTGGCGCGCATTTTCTTGTACTCGATTAGGTTTTCCAAAGTAGGGTGACGTTGGAAAACCCTAAGTGCACGCCTTCGAGCACGAATGGCATTCCGACATTCTTCCGTCCACCAGGGAACGGGAAATCGACGGGGGTGTGTAGTCGACCGCGGAATCGATTGTTCAGCAGCAGAGAGAATCGTCTCCGTGAGATGCTGTGCCAAATTATTTACTGAGTCATGCTCGTTGTAGGTAAAGACAGCCAACTGGGTGAAAAGGTTCCAGTTGGCATGGTCCAAACGCCATCTGGGCATACGAGTGGAAAATGTATGTTGCGTCAAGAGACTAATAAGACATGGGAAGTGGTCACTAGAGTGTAAATCAGAGATGACATTCCATTGTAAGGAGACTGCCAACTGAGGTGAACAAACTGCAAGGTCAAGATGCGAGAAACTATTGTGAGAGTCCGAAATGAAAGTAGGCTCTCCAGTGTTGAGGAGAGCTAGGTTGTGACTGTCTAAGAAATCGGAAATAAGTGTACCTCTCGCACAAGCGCGACTTGAACCCCAAAGTGGGTGGTGCGCATTGAAGTCTCCCACCAACAGAAACGGTGTTGGCAACTGGGAAACTAGATCTTCTAAATCAATGTGCGAGAAGTCATGGGACGGAGGCAAATATATATTACAGATGGTGAAATGGATGTCTGGCAGTAGAATCCTTATTGCAACTGATTGTATATCAGAGTGCAATGGTAGAGTTTGCATATACACGTCATCTCTAACAAGTATCATAGCGCCGCCATGTGCCGGTACACCCTCTTCTGGTGTAACATCACACCGTATTGGAGTGTATCGCCTTAGATGGAAAGCGTCATGAGGACGCAGCTTAGTCTCTTGCAAACATGCAACCAGAGGTTCGTATTCTTTGAGCAAAAGCTCAAGTTCTGGCCGTTGAGTTCGAATTCCACGTATGTTCCATTGTAGGATAGCCATATTGCATTGTGTGTGGGACAGATAGTTCCAAGGTAACTCTTCATTACTTTAGAGCAGGCGGTTGTCGAACTAATTTAGCCCTTTTCTCTCTTGGGCTGACGTTCTTTTCGGACGCTTTTTCGCGCCTCTTTTCCACTGGGGGTCTTCCAGTGTGGGCAGATTCTAGTTCCATGTCCTCTGCCGAGGACGTGCGTCTTCCCATAGCAAACTTAGGTTCGAGTGTCTCGAACCGGTTGCTAATGGGGACCGGCGAAGATGACATTTGCCGGTCTGTAGCCATACCAGAGGATCCCTCTGAAGAGGATCTCCTAGGAGATGGCTTTTTCTTTCCCTTTGATGGCTTGGGAGAAACCTTGCTTGCCTTGAGGAAATCGGATCTTTTATACTCGGTCTTAAACTTGATCGGTGAAGCATCGTATACAATCGGTCTACTTGTCGAGGTCGGCTTCTTTGTTGGGGACCTTCCTGGTCTGCTGGATTGAACTGCGGTGCTTGTAGATGCTCTGGCGGACTTAGGTGATGTCTGAGGCTTTGGATGTGACCTAGCTACAAGAATTTTTTCTGATATCGTTGCCCCATTCATATCGCTAGTTTGAGTTGCGATTTCCCGACATGGTACTGCTTTAGCTGCAACCGAGCTATAGGTACCGGAGCTCGGGATAGTGGGCTGGCGCAAACGTAAGAGCTTTCGGGCTTCTGAGAAGGACACCTTCTCTCTAACCCGGATCTCCTGGATAGCTCTTTCCTCCATATAGCGCGGACATTCTCGGGAGTTTGCTGGATGTTCTCCCCTGCAGTTAATACAACTGGGAGGTGAGGTACAGTCATCGTCATGGGCGATGCCTCCACAGTTTACGCAGGTAGCTCTACCACTGCACGTGTCACTTGTATGACCAAAGCGCTGGCATTTATAACATCTAAGCGGGCTCGGAATGTAAGGTCTTACTTCAATGGCCTCGTACCCAGCCTTTATCCTCTGCGGGAGATCTACCCGATTAAAGGTAAGGAAAAGGGTACGGGTAGGCAGATATTCGCCTCCATCTTTTCTCTGAACCCGGTATACTGCTGTTACACCTTGATCTTCGAGGTTCTCCTGAATCTCCTCATTGGACATGCCGTCCAATGC